>JAHRHZ010000097.1:8612671-8644106 GCA_024137785.1 Ginglymostoma cirratum | reverse complement strand
TTCCTGCTCCTCTGATGCTGCTTGGCCTGCTGTGTTCATCCAGCTCTACAATTTGTATATCTCAGATTCTCCAGCATCTGCAGTTCCTACTATCTCTGAGATATTGAGCAGGTATTTTGTGTTAGTTTTCATAATGGAAAACACAAGGATCATGCCAATAATTGGTGAAAAGGAGGCTATGGTAGGTGAGGACCTAGAAACCATCATTATCACTAAAGAGGTAGTATTGGGCAAGCTAATGGGGCTAAAGGTAGACAAGTTTCCTGGCCGTGATGGAATTTCAGGGTACTAAAAGATATGGCACGGAAAATAGCAAATGCAATTATGGTAACTTACCAAAATTTGTTGGACTCTTTGCCAGTTCCAGAAGATTTGAAAACAGCAAATATGATGCCACTGTTTCAAAAAAGGAGGTAGACAAAAGGCAGGTAACTATAGGCCTGTTAGCTTAACTTCTGCAATTGGAAAAATGCTTGATTCTGTCATCAAGGAAGAAATTGTGAGACATCTGCATAGAAATTGTTCCATCGGGCAGACACAGTATGGATTCATGAAAGGCAAGTCGGTTTTAACTGATTTACTGGAATTCTTTGAGAACATTAAGAGCGCTGTGGACAACACATGGATGTAGTATATCTGGATTTTCAGAAGGCATTCAATGAGGTGCCACAGAAATGTCTGCTGCATAAGGTAAAAGTGTATGACGTTATAGGTGATGTATTAGCATGGAGAGAGGATTGATTAACTAACAAAGCAAAGAGTGGGGATAAATGAGTGTTTTTCTGATTAGCAATCAATGGCTAGTGGTGCGTCTCAGAGATCAGTGTTGGGACTGCAATTGTTTACAGTTTACGGGGACAATTTGGAGTTGGGAACCAAGTATAGTGTGTCAAGGTTTGCAGATGACACTGAAATCTGTGGTACAGCAAAATGTACAGAGGAAACTGAAAGTCTACGGAGTGATATAGATAGATTGTGAGTGGGCAAAGGTTTGGTATATGGAGTACAATGTTGGTAAATGTGAGGTCATCCATTTTGATAGGAATAGCAGCAAAATGTACTATTGTTTAAATAATGAAAAATTGCAGCATGCTGCAGTGCAGAGGGACCTGGTTGTCCTTGTGCATGAATCACAAAATGTTGGTTTGCAGGTGCAGCAGGTAATTAAGAGGGCAAATGTTGCCCTTCATTGCTAGGGGGATGGAGTTTAAAAACAGGGAGGTTAAGCTGCAGCTGTATAGGGTGCTGGTGAGGCCACACCTGAAAAAGTACTGTGTGCAGTTTTGGTCCCCTTACTTGAGAAAGGATGTACTGGTACTGGAGGGGGTACAGAGGAGGTTGATCAACTAGGTTGATTCCAGAGTACAGAGGGTTGGCTTATGAGGATTGATTAGATTGGGAGTATACTCATTGGAATTTAGAACAATAAGGGGGATCTTATAGAGAGATATAAAATTATGAAGGGAATAGATAAGATAGAAGCAGAAAGATTGGTTCCTTTGGCTGGTGAAACTAAAACTAGGGGGCATAGTCCCAAAATAAGGGGGAGCAGATTTAGGACTGAGTGGAAGAAGAACTTCACCTAAAGGATTGTGAATCTGTGGAATTCCCTGCCCAGTGAAGCAGTTAAGGCTACCTTGTTGAATGTTTTTAAGGTAAAGTGGGATAGATTTTTGAACAGTAAATGAATTAAGGATTATGGTGAGCAGGAGGGTAAGTGGAGCTGAATCCACAAAGAGATCAACCATAATCTTACTCAATAGCAGAGCAGGCTCAACAAGCCAGAAGGCCTACTCCTGCTCCTATTTCTTACGTTCTTATGAAACAGAAAATCACTATTATTTGAAGAGGAGATTTAGTTCTTCTTTTTTAAACTTTGGGAGGATTTATCATATGCTTTAGATCCTAGATATTGCTTCCAGAGTTATATTCCGGATCCTTTGGCACATTCGGAAATGGAACTGGAAGCTGCCTCAGAAGCCTGCAGATTATTGTCATAGGACAAAGTTCATCCTAAAACAATAAAAGGACTGATTAAATATTAATGCATGCCAGAGATAGCACTTTTGCCCAATGATTTGTGTCATTGTGACAATGAGAAGTGACATTTGCGCCACACAAATGTTAGGCTATGACTATCACCAATAAGAAACAATCTAACCACCGTCCCTTGACATTCAATGGTGTTATCATCACTGAATCCCCCACTATCAACATCCTGGGTGTTATCAAGCTTGATACCATCCAGGACAAAGCAGCCCACTTGATTGGCACTACATCCACAAGCATTCAATCGCTCTACCACTGACCCTCAGTAGCAGAAGTGTGTACTGTCTGCAAGATGCACTGCAGAAATTCACCAAAGATCCTCAAACAGCACCTTCCAAACCCACGATCACTTCCATCTAGAAGGACAAGGTCAAATAAGGGCTTCTTTCCATAGCCATTGACACTTTACCAGCAATGGGTAAGATCTCTGCCACAGATTGTCAAATCACAGTTGCCCTCTCCTGCTTCCAGGCCTGGCTGGACTCCCAACGTAGGGAAAAAAAGTCCAGCCACTAAGTCAGTCTTTCTCTGCATAGACGCTGCCTGATCTGCTGAATATTACCATCATTTTCTGCTGCAGATTTCCAGATACCACAGTACTTTGCTTCTGTGATGCAAACAAAAGTTCTGTTTACAGTTCACAGCTCATATGACTGATACCGTATACTTTGGGCAGATATCTTATAACCCAAATCACATGGGACATGGCCTTTTTACAGGAGGCTACCAGACTGAATGAGATTCTGCAGCACTTTCTGCTTTTATTTCAGATTACCAGCAGCCACAGTACTTTGCTTTCATTTATCTACTTAAGGGAATGTCTGTTTAGTCTGACTTTCAGAATAGATCTGACATTTTAAAAAATATAATTGGGAGAAAGTCAAAATCTTTAGTTGATGCCTAATGATTGCTCAATATAATAATTTATATTGCACATTTATTGGAGACTATTGTCAAATTGAAAGAATCCTGCTCAATCATATTACACAATTTTATGAGTTAGATACCACAACAAATTAAGAAATTAGTTTGTATTAATTTAGCTATTTAGTTTCTTCACTCAGTGGCTGGTAAATCTTTGGAATTCTCTATACCAGAGGTTGTAGAGCTCAGTGAGTATGTTCAGGACAGAGATCCATTGATTTCTGGTTACAAATGACACCAAGGGACATAAAGATAAAATGTGAAAATGGCATTGAGATCAATGGTCAGCAATGATCTAACTGAATGGCAAAGCAGGGTCAACAGATCAAATGACCTATGCCTGCTCCTGTTTTGCTATTAGAAAATTATGTATTTGCTGATTGCCAAATAATTTGGGTTTTAGTCATGTTAATGTGTCAGCTTATTCACAGGAAAGCAGATAGCTGGTCTGCAGCGTATATTTGATTTTTTTTTCGGCCTGCCTAAAAGACTTTGAAAATGTGGTTGCTGTTTATCAAGGAGAAAGTGAAAAATAGAGTAATACATGCCAGTTAATTTCAACATAGATACAATCTAGGAAGCAGCACTATCAGTGTAATCAAAGACACCTTTGCATAATTTTATTTACCATAAAGTAATGTTGCAAAAGCAGTTAATGGTCCGTGAGCTAATTGAAATAAATTATAACCAGGGTGTACCAACAAAATATTAAAACAACTTGTGCAATGTGTTCTTATATCTGGCCAGCTGTGAAGTCCAAACGTCGGGTAACTTGAAAGCCTTTGGAAACTCGTTACATCTTGCTAAGCTAAAAGTGCTTGAATGTGCACTCATTCTAATGCAGTTAGAAGAGAGTGAGTTGAAATTATTTCTATTTTAACAGCAAAAGTGAACCAAAAATCCAAGTGATATGGTACTACAATTATGAAGATGAATGATTGTTTTATGGGTATACCAGCTCATTACACTGTACCATCTGCTGCTCATGATGAAAGTTGCTGCCACCATCCTCTTTAGAACTACAGGACTTGCAGGAGCTTGGATCATTGGAGATTGTTTCTCCCATCTCAATGGTGACCTACATGGAACTTTATGTCAGTAGATTTTTATTTTCAATCCACAGGTAGATTTATTGAAGCACATAAGAATTTTTCTTCAACATAGTAACTGATTTGAACTCTCTCACCCTAGCAAATACATTAATGGTGAAATCACCAGGGCCATTTCCTCAGTTCTGCTACTTGAGGATTGTTGCTGAGTTGGCATGATCTCTGTGACAGTTACACTTCTTCTGCCATTCAGTACTGGTGTCATTTGCAACATCTCAATTAATTCAACCTTAATAATATTTATTCTGCATCCAGACAAACAAAGAGGATGACTTTTAAATCTATTTGTAAATATATGATACATATGAGCATGCCCTGTTATAAAATTTCCTCCCCAGAACGCAGCCATAAAAACATTTAATCTCCATTGTATAAATATCTGGCAGTAGTGTAAGAAGGAAAAATTATGGAATTAAAGCGAAGGCTGACCCAAGCAAGTGACAAGATTTGTGATGATACATCACTGTATGAAAGAGAAGTTTTGATAGGTTTTCTTCATCAAAAAAATGTCAGAAATAGTAATTCACACAAACTGAGTATGGAGTGAACTGGAGGCTATATTTCTCAGATTTCCGATCAAAGTTAACAAGCACAATTTTACATAGTAGATCTAAAATATAGTTTGGGTGCCCATGGGCCGCCTTTGCAATATAAAGTGGATTCTGCAGTCCAAGAAAATGACTGATGTGTTGAGAATTAATAAACTGTGATTCAGACTTTACATAGAATCCCTACAGTGTGGAAACAGGCCATTTGGCCCAACAAGTTCACACCACCCCTCTGAAGAGCATCCCATCACACCAAATCTCCTACCCCTGGTTTCCCATGTCTAACCCACCTAACCTAAACATCCCTGGGCACTCTGGACAATTTAGCATGGCCAATCCATCTACCCTGCACATCTTTGGCCTGTGGGAGGAAACCCACGCAGACACGGGAAGAATGTGCAAACTCCACCCAGACAGTCACCCGAAGCTGGAATCAAACTGAGGCCCCTGGCACTGTGAGGCAGCAGTGCTAGCCACTGTGCCGCCCCATATTTTTATTTCTGGTCATCTGATATTCTTCAGTGACCACAAAGGTTTTGTCAGGTAGACTATTAGGAAAGCAAAAGAATCTCACCTTGGGCCTGTGAATGGGGCTGAGCCACTTAGCCTAGCAGTAAACAGGAAAATTGCACCACACAGTCTGAGATATAAATGTTTGTTGCCAGGCAACCACATGGAAAACCACGTCTGCAGTTTAGTCTCAGAGTTTTCACTGTTCACTTTTTAAGAAGTACCACAATAATCTGCCTACAGCACTCAGTTCAGGTGCCAGTGGAAGAAAACATGGCAATAAGTAGGAGCGTAAAGTGTGTCACTGCTTATCTCTTGTATACTACTCAAAACCTCATTGTTCAGGTTTTCTGTAGTAAAATACAGATATTAGCAGCTGATTGGTAAGCACTAAAATGCCTATATATCCATGGAAATCACACAGAAAGGCTTTGTTCCTCTGCAAATGCTGAACACAAATAAATGCAACACAGTTAGTTCAATATAGGTAATTATGAGGTATGGCATTTTGGTAGAAAGATAACTTATGAGTTGACAGGTGACAGTCTAATCATCATAGAATCCCTACAGTGTGGAAACAGGCCATTCGGCCCACCAAGTTCCCACTGCCCCTCCATAGAGCATCCCACCCAGACCCATTCCCTTACCCTTTCCCTGTAGCCTGGCATTTCCCATGTCTAATCCACCAGTTTACACATCCCTGGACACTATGGGCAATTTAGCACGGCCAATCCGCCTAACCTGCACATCTTTGGACTGTGGGAGGAAACCCACGCAGACATGGGAAGAACATGCAAACTCCACACAGACAGTCGCCCAAGGATGGAATTGAGCCCGGTTCCCTGGCACTGTGAGGTAGCAGTGCAAACCACTGAGCCACTGTGACACCCTAAGTGGGATTAAGGAATAAAAGATCACAGGATACACGTACACCATTCAGTAAAATTGTGTCACAGATTAGAAAGGCCTCAAGTAGGAAACCAAGCACCAGGTTTCAATTTTAGAGGTACAAAACTGAAAAGTAGGAAAATTATATAGATCTGTATTGAATCTTGGTTAGACTTCATTTAGAATGTTGATCCACAGCAACATCCTCTGCCAGCTCAACTTGCTCAGTATTACTGATTGATTGTCTAAAACCAGCTCTGCTGGGCAGGACATGTTGCTTGTATGCCTGATGACAGACTCCCAAACAAACTGCTGTACTTGGAGCTTAGTCATGGCAGGAGACTCGAGGAAGATAGCAAAAATAATTTAGGCATGTTGTTCTGACCAGCTCCCAGGCAAGGTTCCACAAGTTATTGTGGCTCAGGATGAATACCACAACTGATTATGCTCCAGGTGAGATTCTCTGCTGCTTTATTACCAGCTCCTCAGTTATTCACAACAAAGTCAATTTCAGAACTATTTCTTGTGAATGCCTTTCTCCCAGACCAACTTAATTCATGTTGTAAAAGGAAGTAATTTAACAAGTGTTTCTTGAGTTAACAAAATTGTGAATTAATTAGCTTCTAAATCAAGAAGAATGGATAATGCAACACGCATACATGTAGAATAGGAATGAGAAAGGATCCTAAAAAGATATAAGCATGAAAAGCTGTACAGATCAGTCTCTCTAGGTTGTTCATGAAAAGTAGATAGTGGAACGTTGATAGTGGAATAGTTAATATTGTGATTCTTGGCTTTTATAAGTTAGTTGAGATTCTTTTGTCCAATTTTTTCTTGACAGTAGTTGGCAGGCAGCACTCAAGAATCAGACAGCACAGTTCTCTTCACAGCACTCAAGTGTTTAAACCCAGTCTAGTGCACATAAATATCTAAATTCCTTAACACATTTTTTATTAGAATATTAGCACGTACAGATATGGCTGCAGATGGGTTTTTAACCTTCATTTTTGTATTCCAAGAAAGGAAAAGAAAAAAAGAATTCTGCAAGAGGTACCTTGTATTAAGAAGGAGAGGATAGTCAGTCCCTCATTATCTTGTCCTGTGACATTGCCCTATTTGTTTTATGGTTTCCTGACCACCTATGAGTGACATTCTGAAGGTCGCACAGGATCTTGCCAGACAGCATTGAAATTAGATCCATTGTCCGTTTTTGTTATCTGTCCTTTTTATTAAAAATAAGCACATTTTGGAATTTAAAAACGTCCATTGTGCTTTGGGGTTCTGATCCATTGTCATTACAATGTTCTCAAAGCATCCCTAAAGGTGTTGGATATTACGTGCTAGCTGATGAGAGATACTGGCTTGTGACTGACTGAAATAGTTATAGAGACATGGGGAGAGTGAAGAGAGCTTTTTAAATCATGATATCAAAAATGTGTGGGTATACATATCAGGAAAAGATTAACAGGCTGGGTCTCTTTTTTTCTTCAAACTAAAAGGCTGAGAGGTGACCTCTTGGAGGTCTTTAACATTATGGAAGACCTTGATGGAGTGGATGCAGAGAGAGCATTTCCTCTTCTAAGGTAGAATTAGATGGCATCAATACTGGATAGTTGCCAAGAAATATAATATAAAATTCTGAATGAAACTCTTTTTCCACAGAACGGTAAGAATGTGGAACTCACTACCACGGGGAATGGTTGAAGAAAATTAATTAGATGCATTTAAGGGGATGCTCAACCAACAAAACATTTTATTTAAGTTATTCATTCACAGGATGTGGGCATTATTGGCTGGGCCAGCATTCATTGCCTGGGCGAGCATTCATTGCCCAGCCCTATTTGCTCATAGGGCAGTTGAGAGCCAACCACACTGCTGTGGTTCTGGAGTCACACGTAGACCAGACCAGGTGAGGATGTAAGTGGCTCAGTGTCTCACTAAAATGCAGCCACGTGCCCACTAGCTCTTAGATAATTGAGAATGACAGGAGGGATGGTGGGAAGGCACAGTGGAAATTCTTCTCAAGGTGCTACCATTGCTTACTCTTAATCCAACAGAACCCCACATGCCATGTTCTGTCCCAGTGACGGAGTTTTCCCCAAGGGGAATAGTGTTTGGGGATCCTGTAAGAGCTTCAAAGCCCAGAGGATGTTCACAACAGGGATCTCAACGGTCAGAACAGGGGAATGATTGCCTGCCTTTAGCTCTACCATAGCAACAGTAAGTCTATGATGTGGGCATAACAAGAAATGGATGAGAAAGGCTTATTCATGCCACTTAGGTGTGCATAAAAATATTCATATTCTCATGTATATGTTTATTTAATTGAAGCAATCATTCTATTTTCTCTTCATTATCTTGCCATCTACTTTGCTGAATTCTGAATTCCAACTGCTGAGGAGCCTTCAGAAGGATGGGATGATTACATTGGGAGATGAGCAAACAGTGTGAATGTGGCAGCTGGCTTTTTGACTACAGGACTTATATGTATTTACTGAGGGTGGAGTTCTATCACAGCATGGCTTGATGGCCTCATGCACTCTGATTAACTGAATCATTCCCGTCTGAAGCCATCACAAGGTTTCTTAACAGCCAGATGACCGCTGCAGGACGCTCCTCCTCTCAATTCTCAGAGGATTCAGAGTGATATGACCTTCCCTCTGCTTGTAGGTCCTTTTCAATATGCAGTGTCAGGCTTTGTGGTACAAAGCAAACCACCAACATTCTGGAAATGATGGGTAGTGCATATGGTAGAGCTACCACAGGTCTGCCCAGGGAACTGAAGCACAGTCAGGTCCTCAGAGGGTAGCACTTCTTTTCAGTGAGCCACCAGCACGCTCGGTTTGGAGGTATGAAAACCTGTGGGAGATATGATTGTCAAATGATATCTCAAATAATTCTATTGTGCCTCCCTGACCATGGCAATTTCCACAGCACTTGAACTGATTGTTAAATCAGAACTTTAGGTCAAATCAACAAAAAATTTACTGCTTAAATCACAGACCTGACAGCTCCATGGGATTAAGTAAAACAAAGAACTGCGAATGCTGGAGATTTGAAACAAAAACAGAAATTGCAACAAATTTGGTGTCATCTGTGATGAGAAAATAGAGTTAATGTTTTGACTCTAGTGACTCTTCATTAGAACTTGGGGGTTTCTCACTTCCCTAGGAATAAACTCTAGAAAGCCAAGAGGGACTAATCTAGTTTTAACACATTTGGAGTTATCTGATTCCTCTATATCTTCTTTCTTTAATAATGAATTGACATTTGCAATTTTACAATTTAAAAAAGCACAATGCAATGTGCTTTGGAAAATTGCACAAAATTAATCTGCATATTTCCCATTAAAAACCGAAAAAACTGCAGATGCTGTAAATCAGGAACAAAAACAAAGTTGCTGGAAAAGCTCAGCAGGTCTGGCAGCATCTGTGAAGGAAAAAACAGAGTTAACGTTTTGGGTCTGGTGACCCTTCCTCAGAACTGATGGTGGCTGGGAAAACGTCAGTTTATGTGCAGAAAAAAGGGGAGGGGGATGGAGTAGGGAGTAAACGATAGGACAGATCTTAAAGAGAGAGAAGAGCAGTTGGATAGACAAAGAGTTGATAACGACCAGGCTGGGAGGATGAATAGTTGTTAATGGGGACTATTAGCGACCAATAACAGGTACTGTGCAATGGCAGGTTATGTGGTAACAAGGCCTGGTGTGTTGGGTAGGGGGCTGGGACATGGAATATTTCCCACCTCTTTCCTCTAATATGTAATCTTTAGATCCTAACGAATTCTTTATCACGAGGTATATTAGTTCTTCTATTACAATTCTTTTAGGTACACTAAAGTAAAACCTTTCTCCTCGAACAAATACAAATTCATTGGTGCAAATGTTTGTGGATTATTCACCATTGAATTATTTTAATTTTTTTTGCAAGTTATATCATCTTTATTTGCTCACGAACAATGCTGAGGATAGACAGGATTGTAGATAGGATTGTAAAGTATTTTTTTTTGGGTGTGGTCATCCAAGATTCAGGAACTCTTCCTTTGCTAACTCAAGTTAGATAATTGCAGCACTATGCATTCGGAATATTTAATTGAAACTCTCACAATGACAAAAAGTGGAGCCTTTTCCTAGACAAAACAAAAGTGTACCAAAAAATTTGTCTGGACTCAAAGATTTCCCCTGATCATTTGTCATTAATGTCAAACTTTATCCAGGGCTTAGGACAGAGTTAGTTATGAAAAGCATATTCGCCAGCCTTAGCTAAACAATAAACTTGAGAATTTTGTATTGAAAACTTTCCTTTTGTAGTTACATTTGGAAACAGGACTCCTTTTCATTGTTAATTTGTGGAATCTAGGTGTCACTAGCTAGGCCAGAATCTATTTCCCATGCCAAATTACCCTTGAGCAGGTGGTGATGAGTTATCATCTTGAACCACTACAGCCCATGTGATGTAAATAGTGCTGTTCAGAACGGATCCAGGATTTTGACACGACAACCATGAAGGAATGGCAATATAGTGTAGATAGTGTGTGGCTCGGAGGGGAACTTGCAGTTGGTGGTGTTCCTATGCATCTGCTGCTCTTGTCCTTCTTAGTGGTAACAGTCATGTGTTTAGAAGATGTTATATCTCACATTTAGTTTAGTATAGACTTTAAGAAACAAGCTCATGATATTAAGTCACATGGTCTGGTATAGTGCTGAAGGTACTTATCTGGAAACATCTTATCTGAAACCACTTGAAATTTTGACACATTGATGAAAGCATGCTGTTCATTGGAACTGAATATCTTAATATTAGAAACAAAAACAGAAATTACTAGAAAGATTCAGCAGTTCTGGCAGCATTGTGGAGAGAAAGCAAAGGTAATGATTCAAGTCCAGTGACCTTTCTTCAGAACTGCTGTACAGTTGCGAAGAGGGATCATTGGACTTGATGGTAAGGAGGCCAAGGTGGCTAATCCATTGGACATTTCTGATTTAAGGTGTTTGTGTACATTTCAGCCTTGTCTTTTCTACTGCTGGCCAGGGGCCACTAGATTAAAGATGAGAATGCCTATCAAACCTCATCTCACCATAAGTTGCTTAATTAACCACTGTCATTCAAAACTGACCGTGTCAGAACTATAAAGTTCTGATCTGAATCATTAATTCTAGGATTGCCTAGATTTTTCTGTGGAATGTTGCCTTCACTGTCTAGCATGCATGTTAGTTTGGCACCTCTTACTTAGATAGGCCTGGTGTTGGTTCTAGAATACTCTTGCACATTCTTCATTGAATCAACTTTGCTTCATTGGTTGGATGGGAATGGCAGAGTGAAGGATATATGAGACCATGAGTCTACAGACTGTAGTAAAATGCAATGGCCACAATAACTCAAAACTAGGTATTTTTGAGTTGCTTGATCTGCTGTGAACCTGATGTAGCAATTTCTAAATGTGAAGACAGTCTCCAAGTACTTCATTTCTACTTCATTTTCTGAACTGCTATGGGCTACACAGTGGTCACACTTATGAATAATGTTATGGGTGGATGCATCTGTTGTAGGTAGGGTTGGTGAAGGTGAGGTTGAATGCTTTTTTTCCTTCATGTTGATTTTCTCAGGCCCTGCTGCAGGCCCCATCTGGTGCATATGTCCTCCAGGATTTGGCCAGCTTGGTTATCAACTATTAAGCCACACTTTATGATGGGACATTCTAGAATTTTTTATTTATTTGTTGATATGATATGGGCATTGCTGGCTCAGCCAGCATTTATTGTCCATTAAGGTGTAGTTGAGAATCAACCATATTGGTGTAGGTTTGGAGTAAGGGCAGTAGATTTCCTTCCATAAAGGACATTGATGTACCAGATGGGTTCTTACAACAATCAACACAGTTATATGGTTACCATTAGTTAGCTTGTTATTCCAGATTTTTATTGAATTTAAATTTCAGTATGTACCATGCTACAATTCATATCTATGTCCCCTGGGGTCCTGGAATACTAGTTCACTGATATTACTGCTATGACACCTCTTGCCACCATTCCAGAGTACATTTTGTGTGTTTGCTACCCTCTGTCTTTCTTCAAGGTGGAGGATCAATGATTCCTCAACTGAGAGAGACAACAGGTGGGTACTAACATGTGCCTTTACTGGATCCAAAGTTAATGTTGAGGACTTCCAAGCCACTACCGACTATTGTGCTGTAACTCCTGGTGGGACTGTGCTTCTGATGGGACATGATATACCCTTGGCTAATGATAAATGTGTCTGGGACATTGGTTGTAAGATATAATTTGGCAGTTATAACTATGCCAGGTTGATGCTTGAATAATTTGACAATCCCCGTGGAGATTGAGAATGTTTAAAAGGAAAATTGACTATTAATTTTTAGTTAATAGCTGAAAAGAATGGCATGGCGTGATTGCATGTTTTGAGATTTTTACTGTATCAATGTCTAAAAACTTAATTAAACACTATTTTTGTAAGCTACCACATTTTAAACTACAGAAAGGAAAAGTTTTTTATACGTTCTATATGTATCACCCTCTCCACAGAATTACAGTTTTGATAAAAACTATCCACAATCCAGGTTCCAATAGGTTTACTGTTTCTTGTTTCACTAAGTAGTAACTTAAAGTGACCATCTCTAGGCTTTTTCTTCAGTTTTTGAAGATCTTCCCGAAGCACTTCCAGAAGTAAAGCCCACTCCCATGATTCTTCTCCCCTCACAATCACAGCAGGATGAATCTCTCAGATTTCTTCAATGGATGTGGTATAATCACTTCAGGTGGAGACCATCTCCTGCATTTCACAACCTCTTCTCTCTGCTGACCGCACCAACTGCTGTTTTTTTCTTCCACCCTCTTTTTTTCCTTCTGCCCCAAAAGCTTAAACCTCTAAATCCATTTCCTATTTGTAAAACTGCCCTTACCCTTTGTTCCCTATTGTGAGAAATTTAATCCTTGCTCAACAAGTCTCTTGACTTGACCAGGCTTGTTGTCAGAAAAAAATGATCCCCTTATTTTAGCCTAAATTTGAAAACACAACCCACAATAATAACAATTCTCTCAACCTCATCGATGTTACCCTAGTCCATACGATAACTGTCCCAATATCAAAGATTGAAGAAGAATGCATGTTGTCGGAAAACAGTTCCAAACTGCTGATACTATTTGTATAATTCAAGCATGTCCTTGCAAAATATATATATGGATTTCAGTGTCATCTATACCTTAGTGATAACTTTCTTGCCTCTTCATCAAATGATTGTCCGTTGAAACCCCAATTAAGATGCAGTAATACATGATCTCTCCTGACATTTCAGGAGGTACCCAGGTACCATTTACTAGATGATGCATTAAACTGAAATCTAAACTAAACATTAACGATAGTATTTGTAATTATTTGTTACAGATTATGTGACCTTAAATTTTTGATGCAAGACAAAGGTAACATTATTATGGCCAGTATTTACCTTTAACCAATATGTAAAATTGATGATCTGACCATTTATTGCTTTGTTCTTTCTGGTATCTTGCAGGTAAAAATGGACTATTAAATTTCTTAAATTATGATATTTATGGCACAACGTAAACTCTAAAGCGCTAAAACTTTATTTTCATTGTTGCTCTAATTTTAAATTGGCTTATCCCTTGAATACAATAATTTCACTTTAGAGGTATTTAATTGACTGTAAAGTATATCAAAATGGTCTGAAATTACAAACTCCATTGTATAAATGTTAGTTTCGTTGTTCCTTAAATTCTATATTTTTGAATTAAATTATATATTTTAAACCATTTAATTTCTCTGTACTCTAATCAGTAGGCACATATAAAAGTAATCATGAGTTGCGTGCAGGCTTAATGAAAGAAGCTGCACGTTTTCTAAGATAACTTGAAAATTATGCAAGAGTCTCAATGATTCTGGATTAGAAATCAATTGCCACCAACTACTTTACAAAGCATGGAGTGTAGCTGGACAGACCACTCAAAATGGCAGAATTGGATAATACACCAAACATGCTGGGAAATCAAGCCAAGCATTGGGCAAAGTATCTGTGCAAAGATCCTGAAATAAACAAGTTGCAGACCCAGACAGGCAGGCTGCAGCTGCAGACAGCAGAAATACACAACTGACTAAGATAACACAGTGTGGAGCTGGGGGAACACAACAGGCAAGGCAGGATCAGAGGAGCAGGAAAGTTGACATTTCGCGTTGGGACCCTTCTTCAGAAACTGACACAATTGACTAAGCTATTTACCAGGACAATAGGAAACATCAAGTTTCCAGAACAAAGGGGCACCTCACACTCTTATCCTGGAAGCCTACCTGACTTACGTGCCCCTGACACTTTCAGAAATGGAGGACCAAAGACCAGCCCACCATCTGCATGGCACTCCTGATTGGACCTCATCAATCAGGGTGCTCAATTCCTAATCGAGCCATTGATGGGAATTGAAGATCTTCCCAAAGGGGTGGAGAAGCTTCCAAGGATAAGAATCACCACAACAGTTACCCTCGGGAGCGGTAACTGGAGACCAACCACCGTAAGAAGAGGCGCCCCTGGGACCACCAGGAGAGGAAGACCAATGACCATCAGCACATGGATTAAGATCAAGGTCTCATGTGGTGAAGTTTGGTCATTCCAAAATAAGTCAAAGTACAAGATACTGACTCAGATTTACTGTATTAATTGTCAGATTTATAGTACTAACTGTTAGTTTGTAGCATATTCGTTATTATTGTATAGATTGTGTTACAACCAATAAAGATAATTTCATATTATTATTAAGAATCAACTCACAGTCCTTTGCAGGATATACATGCTTAAATACAATGTGTGGTGAGCGCAACAGGATGTGAATATGTGCAGTTTGTCAAAATGTTGTAGCCCTGTTGCAAATCAAATAAAATTATGGAGCATCCAATTTAGTGTTCTAAACATGAATTATGTTTATCTTAATTACTCAAAGCAGCACAGCTGAGAAATGATGCTTCTAATTCACCTATCAATTACTAACATAGCCTAAATAATTACTTTAAAATATTGACTGTCTATTAATCCAGTTTGTGCAACATCATACAATATGTCTAAAATATGGAATTTACCTTTAAGACGACATGCAGTTTAAACACCTAGCCCTACTGCAGCACGGCAAGTATTTGTTGCACATTATGACATTAGTTGATGGCCCTGAGAAATTATTCACTCTGTGCCCTGATTGACTTTGCCAGCATTCTTGACACTTGACTGCTGCAAACATGCAAATAATCAATAAATCAACTTGAAAACAACTGACCATTCTCCACCAATTTCCAATGAGAGGGCATTCGTGAGGAACGTATTCTATTTATGCATTCATTGTAGCAGATTATCAATCTCTTTGTGATGACTTGGACAACAATTTTTGTACAGCATGCACAAAATACATTTTTTTGGTGAAAATAAGACAATTAAGATAGATTTTTCGAGACTTACACAGAACTACACTGAACTTACTGCACAGAGAAAAAAGATTTAGCACAACTGTCGGTGCTGATGTTTATGCACCACACAAGCCTCTTCACTTCTTTCTTCATCTTATCATGTTAATATGACCTCTTTTTCTTGTGTACTTACCTTGGTTTCTCTCAACTACATCTATATTAATTGAGACAACCACTCCCTATGGTAACAACTTCCACACTTAAAGCACTCTCTGCATAAAGTGTTTCTTTTGAAGTCCTCCTTAGATTTACTAACAACCACCCAATATTCAGCGCTCCTACATTTGCCTCAGAGATCAAAGCCCTTGTAGTTTTGAAGGCATATACCAGTTCACTTCGCAGCCTTCCCCTTGATCAAGGTAGGAGCACTACCAGTTCAGTAATTCCTGATAGCAAAACCTGTTAGTGCTGGTATATGAACATATGCACAAACAATCAAAGTAAAAGCAGATATAGAGCATTTGGCCCCCTGAGCCTGGTCCACATTAAGTAAGATAATGGATGATCTGTTGATGTTTTAAATTCCATATTCACATCTACCGCTGATAATCTTTGATTCTCCTGTCCATCATGAATATATCGACCTCAGTCTTAAATATATTCAGTGACCCATTTCTACTGCTTTCTGAGGAAGAGAGTTCCAAAGTTACACAACCCTCGGACAGAAAACCAAATTCCAAATCTCTGTCCTAATTGAATGACAATTTTAACTACAAAGCCCAATAGTTCTGGAGTCACTCACAAAAGGAAACATCCTTTACGTGTTCAGATTATGAAGAACATTCGAGATCTTATATTTTCAATCAAGTCACTTTTCAATCTTCAAAACTGCAGTGGAAACAATACCTGTCTGTCTAAACTACCCTCATGAGATAAGCTATGCATTCTGGCTATCGATCAAGTAAACCTCTTCTGAACTGCTTCCAATGCACTTACATCCTTCCTTAAATAAAGAGACCAAAAGTACACAAAGAATTCAAGAACTGGTCTCATCAATGCACTGTAAAGCTGAAGCATAACACCTTTATGTTCAATTCTTCTTTTAATAGGGGACAGCATCCTGTCAGCCTTCTTGAAATGTGTTGTATCTGCAAACTAACTTTTTGTGACTAATGCACCAGGATCTAAATCTCTCTGCACTTCAGAATTCTGCAGTCATTCTCCATTCAGGTAATACACTAACTGGCAGCATGGTGGCTCACAGTGCCAGGAACCCGGGTTCAATTCCACCCTTGGGCAACTGTCTGTGTGGAGTTTGCGCATTCTCCCTGTTTCTGCGTGGGTTTCGGCCAAGTGCACCAGTTTCCTCCTACAGTCCAAAGGTATGCAGGCTAGGTGGATTGGCCATGTTAAATTGCCCATAGTGTTCAGGGATGTGTAGATTAGGTGGGTTATAGGGAGACGGGTCTTGGTAGGATGCTCTGCGGTTCAGCGTGGACTTGGTGGGCCAAAGGGCCTGTTTCCAAACTGTAGGGATTCTATGAACTTTTCATTCTTTCTGAAAACCTCATGTTTTCCCACATTATACTCCATCAGCCAGAATTTGTGCCCACTTGCTATGTCTATGTCTATATTTGACTGAAAACTCCTCATATCTTGTTCACAATATGCTTTCCAATCCATTTGTGTTGCCTGCAACTTTAGCTGCTATACCTTTACTCCCCTCATCTAAGTCATTGATGTAAATTGTAACTAGTTGAGTCCTCAACACAGAAGCCGGCAGGACTTCACTTGTTATAAAATTTCCATTCAGAAAAATACTCACTTATGCATGCTATCTGCTTTCTGCCAGCCAAGCTTCTATCAATGCTAAAATGTTACTTGAGCATTTATTTTTCCCCAAAAAATTTGATGTGCACCTAATTAAGTGCCTTCAGGACATCCAAGTACAGTATATCTTTGGGCTCCCCTTTATTCAGAGATGTTACTCTTCAAAGAAGCCCACTAAATTAGTTAAAAATAATTTCCTTTTAATAAACAATAAACCATGCTGACTCTTTGCAACTTTCTTGAGTATTTCTAACTGTACAGCTATAGTCTTTTTAATGATTGATTTTGATACTTTCTCTTCATGACTGATGTCAAATTAACTGGCAAGTTTCCTGTTTCCTGCTTCCCTTACTTCTTGAATAAAGTGGTTAAATCTGCTACATTCCAGCATGATGGAAACTTTCCTGAATCTAGGCTATTTTGGAAAACTAACACCAATGTATCCACTACCTCATTAGTCACCACCACTTTTAATATCGTAGGAGGAAATCCATCTTAACCTGGAAACCCACTAGCTGCAGCTCCATCAGTTTGCAAAATAGTGCTTCCTTTATGATTGTAATTTCACAAAACACCCCTCTCCCTTTTGTCTCGTGATTCACGGCTTTAATTGGAATGTTAGTTGTATTATCTGTAGTAAAGAAACAAAATATTTTTTCAATTAATCTGACATTTCCTCATTAGCTACTATTAACTCCCTATTCTCACTCTCTGAAGGACCAACACTTACTTTATTAACTTGTTTCCTTTCAAAATACCTATAGAAACTCTTGCTATCCATTTTACATTCCTAGCCAGCATCCTCTCATATTCTAATTTCTTCCTCCTAAATAACCTTTTACAAAATCTCTGCTGTTTATTTTCTGACCAATCATCAGAGCTGCCACTATCTTTATGCAGTTATGTGTATTTTACTAATGTTTGAGACTTTCCCTAAATGCTTAGTTAAATATAGAAGATTAGAATGCACTTATTCTGAGTACTTTAAAATATCCCCTAATGATTGTTACCACATTTCTATTGATCTATACGCTAGTTTAGTACGCCAGTTCCATTCAGCTAGCTCAACTTTCATGCCCAGACAACTTAAGTTTAAAATACTAGCCTTAGACCTAAGGCATTTTTTCCCTTCAAACTGGCCATAAAATTGACTAAAATTGTGGTTGCTGCTACCCAGGAGTGCCTTTCTCTAAGGTTATTCACCACACATTACACAAAACCAAGTCTTATAGAGTGACGTCTCTGGTCAGTTCCAGAACATCTAATGAATCTTTTCCCCTACTATTCCTCATCTCCACACAAACCAATTTTATACCCTGATTTCCTGAATAATAGTTATCTCTAATTATTGCACAAATGCCATCCTTGATTAAGTATCCTACCTCTCCACTTTTACCAAGCCTCCTATTCTCAGCATATCATCCTGATAAATATTTTTGGTCCTTCACAGACTCTCCTGGTTCAGAAGCTCCACAAGCTAAAATTCTTCAGTTATAGTGACAGGTTCCCTTGATATGAAATCCTAATGTTGCTGAACTGAACTCAAAAGCTAAATTAATACCTTGTTGATCTGTTATAAATTCAGTAGCATAAACACTCAATCTATTAACACTACAGGGGTCCTGCAGGGCATTGTACTGCAGTCACATGGTTTCTTGGAATTGATGCACTTAGGATCACTCATCCAAATAACTTTCTGACAAGTTTTTAAAAATGTACCTTCACATAATTGATCCACGCCCATCTAAAACTATTTTAAAATCTAAATCCAGAAGTAAAGCATTTATTATGTAACTTTGATTATGGTTGGACACAGGTCAGGGACTCTTGTGAGTTGGCATGGATGTTTGATCTTTTAGGGTTGCTTTGAGGCTATCTCTAATACATTTTCACTGGGAAAATCTCTTGCCTCAACTGATTGATGAATACAGCAGCTGCTTCAGGTGACTGGTGTCAGGCCTGCTAATGACACATTTTCCTCAGCAGAGCTGGCTTTGAGTAATTAGTAATGCTGAGCATGCTGGTTTGGATGGGGCTGCTGCTGATGGACTGCATTTCTCACTGCAAATTCATCTTGCAACAGCATCAATGCTGATATTTTGCAGTGCTGACATCAGAGGAGACTGGCAGGAGGGTGCAGATTTAGGAGCTGGCATCAGCATCTGTGTACAGTTGGACCATAGCCCAGCAGGTTAGCATTGCCTTACCATTCTTGTTGATCAGTGTAATAGGAGACCTAATGTCATCAATGAGATAAGAGGAGCACACCTTATAGCCTGTCCAAAAGAAAGAAAGAAAACACTCCACCTTGGAAGCTGCAAATAAACCTTGTTGTGCCTTAAAGCAACTTCTATATTTTCAGCAAAACAAGATTTCCTGCCTGAAGACGACAAACATAAGTGATTCAGATTTTTTAAAATGATAATGTGTGACTTGGAGCCATTGGTATTCTCACCTGCTACCTTTGTATTTGTGGATGTGGAATGTTGGAGGCAAAAGCAGTGCTACCAATGAAGCCACAATAAATTGCTAGTATGGAGAGAGTGAATATTTAAACTGCCATACAGGGAAAGGACATTAAAATTTCAAATAGACAGGCAGCTGCTGATGCAATAGCATGATGCCTGGAACTGCAGGCAGCTTTCTCCCAATGCTATAGGCATCCAGACCCTGATGCTGTGGACAAACAATGCCTAACCCAATAGGCACAGACCTCTCAACAATATAGACAGCCAGAGACTCTCTATACAGGTAGTCTCTACAAGCCTACAATAATGACTAAGACAAGCTGATCAGACAGGTGGCAAGGATCTGTATAGTGTAAATCATGTCTAATGATACTAGTTAAAATTTTTGAGGTGGTAACTTATGTGGGAGGTATAGGCCTGTTTAAGCATGTTATTTACATGGACATTCAAAGGCATTCAACAGTAGATCTGGGTAGTACAGAATTTGAGAATGACTGAAAAAAAGATATGTTGACAAAGTTTTTGTCTTGGACTCATCAGAATGGAATCGCAAGAGTACCAACTGTGAAAGAAAGCAACAACACACATGGCCTGAGATGAGGGAACCGATGCATTGGAAAGTGGATTCTGATTGGTAGAGGCATTGCCATGGAAAATCCACCAGGGAACAATTAGCTGCCAAGATTTTGTTTAAATCCCATACAGAAAGTTAACTCTGATTAGACAACAGTTTGTGGTGGGGAATTGTTCAGGGAATGGCTGTCTCCAAGACTTTGTTTGGCTAAAAAAGACCCAGGGCTGAATCTTATGTCATTTTGGCTAGGCCTGAGTTGTGTTGAGACTTTTGAAGGCTTTATTGCCACAAAGCCTATTAGACCTTCTCACCCAAGCTTACATCTGATTTCCAAACGATGTTACCTTGTGCCTTGCTCAGAACAACTCGCCACTCAGCAGAGCGGCATTTAGCATGCTGGCCTTCAGGTCAAAGCATTGAGTATAGGAGTTGGGACATTATGTTACAGTTGTATCAGTCATGGTGAGGCTGCACTTGGTGAATTGTGTACAATTTGGGTCACCCTGTTATAGGAACGACATAGTTAAACTGGAAAGTGTGCAAAGGAAATTTACAAGGAATATGCCAGGACTACTAGGCCTGAGTTATAGGGAGAGGTTGGCCAGGATAGGACTTTCTTCCTTGGAACATAAGAGAATGAGGGGTGACTTTATTGAGGTGTATAAAATCATGAGGGGCATAGATAGGATGAATGCATATAGTCTTTTTCCAATGGAATGGGGAATTGAAAACTACAGGGTATAGGTTAAAGGTGAGAGGGCAAAGATTTAAGGAGGACCTGAGGGGCAACTTCTTCAAACAGAGAGTGGTGCTTATACGGAATAGGCTGTCAGGGAAAATGGTTGAGGGAGGTACAATAGTAACATTTAAATAAAACGTTTGGATAGGGACATGGATGGGAAGGGTTTAAAGGAATGTAGACCAAATACGGGCAATTGAAACGAGCTGAGTAGGCACCATGGTCAGCATGAACCAGTTTGGGCTGATGGGCCTGTTTCCATGCTGTATTACCTGTGACTCTATGACTGTATGCCAGCCGAAAGACCAGCATTCCATGTGTCTGTACCATCTTTGAAAGGCTATTGTGCACCCAAACAAAAATAGCATTTTGAAGCAGCCGTGCAGAGTTGGAACATGGTAGAGTAGGGGAAGATGGCACAGCATTTCTTTGACAGGAACCTGGTGGTCCTGGTGGTTGAAGTGGTGCAAAAGAGAGGTGTCCTGTTCTTGGAGAAGTGACAGGGCTTGCCATGCCACCAGACACCGCCAGCCTGCCAGATTGTTACTCAAATCAGAACTAACTGGGTATGGAAGAATGGCCACCAATGCAGAACAAAAGTCTTATCAGCTCTGCGAGGATAAGTGCCCCATACTCCTCTCTCCACCACGTCAAACTCAAGTTATCTCTTCTACTGCACCCACTTTCCAATAATGATCATGCTCTGTCACTCTCTCTCCTGCATGCAACACTTTCCCTCAGTCACTCTCATTTCTCACACCCCCCAATTAGACTTCCACATCATCAACCCTGCATGCCTTCTGCACTGCAACCTCAGTCCCTCAGAACAGCTCACCACCTCTTGCCCACATGTACCTCTGGCACGTTAATTATTGCTCATTACAGGAGAAGACAGCCCATAAAGGGCAGAGAAAGTGTATACATGGTAAACATTCACATTCTCAGCCCCTAGGAGGAGACAATCCTGATCCTCATAGGAGAACATCGGGCTCACTTGTGCAGGAATGCAGTATCATCCAAGTCCCGCCAACCAAGTAAGAATCACTCCTCATTCCACTACAACTCTCACATGAACCTTACTCTCAGTTTCAATTATTACACACCACTTCTAATCACTGGCCATGGTGCCTTCTCTCTCTGTTTTGTCATGCAGGTTCTACTACCCTGCTCTCAGATTCTGCAGAGATATGGATGATCCACCAAATCCACCTTACTGAACCTTTGAAGAAGAGGCCTCAGAGGATGGATCAGCAAGGCTGCCTCGTGCAGCTCCCACTTGCCCAGACATTGATATTAGGAACTTAAATGAAACTGTAGGCATAGAGAGTGTGGGAGCGCAATGTGGTGAGCACCTCAATACAGCATTTCCATAGTTGGTCATGAAAGAAATGCCAAGCCACTGGCTCTCGGACGGAATGCAAGAGACCAAGCACTTGCTCAGCTCCAGGCAGGAACAGACCCTGTGGTGTCGGCAATCAGGGACTTCATCCACATGCGCAGGGAGGAACAGGAGCTGCAGACAGGAATGTGGGACACAATGGCTCTCTTTACCCTGGAGTTGCAGCCGTGCAGCGAATCCTGTGATTGTTTGGCTGCATCCATGGACAGCTTGGCATCTGCCTTGCTGATGCAGGCCCCTCTTGGTCTGCTGGATCATGTGCACAAACCAGCACTGCATCACCCTAGCCATTGGTCCTCAAGGCTAAAGGCATGTCAGCAGGGGTAGGGAATCTTGACCCCAGTCCAGGTGCTCCTTCCTCCCAAGGAATCAGAACAATGCCAGGAGGCACCCAGTGCAGATAGAACCACACACATGTTCCTCTGTGCTTTCCTCTAGGGACATTTCAGAGGTGGCCAAACCCTTTACTTCCACACTGCATGCCTGCCCCCACCCTTTGGAATTCAAGTCAAGGAAACCATCAGCATGACTAGCCCATCCAGTACCAAGTGCTTCTGGAATCGCTTGACCGAAACTTTAGGGCCAATGGGCTCCAATGATGAGAAGGCACCCTCAATCCAGTTGTGAGACCAGGGACTAAACCAAATCACGGTTGGAGGGAAAGTGAGAAAAAAACCTATTGACGGCACTACAGTGGCATGGGTGAAAAAGGCTTGTATGTCATCATCAGTTTAATTTCTAAATTTTCCTGATGTTAACTATCATATGTTTGCGATTCTGTCTGTATAGGTGCTAATTTCAGCTTAGTACCATCAGGTACGACAGAGAAGACTGCATTGTTGATGTCTGCGCTGAAACCTACTGCACCATCTGGAAGCAGAGGGAACAGTATATTGACATGGAATTCAGTCACAGTGACACCTTTGGCAATTCTCATTCAACATCTCTAATGTTTGTCTCTCTCTGTGCACAAGGGTGGGGCTGTCAGCTGTCCACCAGCAACTATGTCAAAGATGTGCAACACACAGAGACAGTCAAAGCTGTGGCTTGGCCAGGGACTAGGCAGCTTGTCTGTGTGTGTGCGGTGCATCACATGGGCCTGCAAAACATGTTCTTTTCCCTTTAAAAACCCTATGATTGGTAGTTGTTGAAATCTCCCCCTTCACAAATCGAGCCACTTGGCCCTCCCACTCCCAGTGTGCTGGCAGCTACATTTTCCCCCATTGCGTACTTTCAATTTGCGTAATGATGGAAGGTGACAGTGAGTACTCCTCCATCAATGCCTTCTATCCTTAATCTGAATGTACCAGTGAGCCCCCAAATGTCCAATCCCCTTCCTTGTAGCCCATCTTGTTGACCCCAAAGGCTCCACACTCTCCAGTCTTGTGTCTACATGGGCCTTCTTCTCCTTAGTTATCCCACCCAGAACTAGGGAGAAGAGGTGGCCATACCTGATGTGGTCAGACACTGCTCCCCCCATTGAAGCCATGGTGTTTCTGACTGTGGATGACCTACCATTCACTACAATATACCCCACTTTGCCAAGTTTCAGCATATTTCACATACTACAGTGCATCTTGCTGAACCTCCTTCACGTATGAGTTCTCCCTAGTCCATAGTTTGCAGCCCTCAATACAGAAGATTAACCTGCTGAGGCCCAGTACCACAGCAAAGGCCACAATTACCTTTCCATTTTACCCCAATCCCTTCAGCTCTGTGGACAGATCAAATGGATTGACTGTGGACCACAGCTTGACCGTCGTGATTGGACGTGTGCTGTCTAAGGATCCTTGGTGCACTGCACCTTGTAGTAGTGCAAACTGCTTTTATCTATCATCAGTGGTGGAGTGAGTGCATTTTTGTGTGTGTGGTGCCAATTAAGCTGTATTCTCAGTAGTGTCAAGCTTCTTGATTATTGTTGGAGCTGCACCTATCCAATAAGTGGGGAGTAGTCCACCCTGCTGGTGCAGGATAAAGGTGATGGCACAGTTGCTGAGTTGCCTTCCTCCACTGCTCCGTCCAGAGCAAGTGGTATCTTAACCTATCCCTCCACAGCGGACCCTATTGGAAAAAGAAGGGAAGATGCTCTTGAGAAATCAGCACAATCAACATGTCCTTCAGCTGCCTCAAAAACTTAGATGACAGTTTATGACTTTGACAGATCATTCCGGGGCAGTATTGACATGCATCCCCTGAACTGAGAGTCATAGAGCCACAGAGTCCTACAGCACGGAACCAGGCCCTTTGGCACAAACTGCTGACCAAAATTTCCATCCACGCTAAGCCCATTTCCCTGCACTTGGCCCATATCCTTCTAAACCTTTCCAATCCATGAATTTATCCAAATGCCTTTTAAATGTTGTTAATGTACTTGCCTCAACCACTTCTGCTGGCAGTTCATTCCAGATGTGTACTACCCTCTGGATAAAAAAGTTGTCCCTCAGGTTCCCATGTATTCTTTCCCCTCTTACAGAAGCTCTCTAGTCCTCGAATCCCCAACCCTAGGAAAAAGACTGAGGGCATTCACCCTATCCATGCCTCTCATGATCTGAAACACTCCTATAAGATTTCCCCTCAGTCTCCTACGTTCTAAAGAAAACTTCTCCAACCTTTCCCTATAACTCAGTCCCTTGAGTCCTGGCAACATCCTTGGAAAGTTCTTCTGCGCTCTTTCCAGTTTAATAACATCCTCCCTATAGCAAGGTGACCAAAACTGAACACAATGCTCCAAGTGCGGCCTCACCATCATCATAGAACATAGAACATAGAACAATACAGCGCAGAACAGGCCCTTCGGCCCTCGATGTTGCGCCGCCCTGTGAACTAATCTAAGCCCATCCCCCTACACTATCCCATCATCATCCATATGCTTATCGAGGGACTATTTAAATGCCCCTAATGTGGCTGAGTTAACTACATTGGCAGGCAGGGCATTCCACGCCCTTACCACTCTCTGAGTAAAGTACCTGCCTCTGACATCTGTCTTAAATCTATCACCCCTCAATTTGCAGCTATGCCCCCTCGTACTAGCCGACGTCATGATCCTAGGAAAAAGACTCTCACTGTCCACCCTATCTAATCCTCTGATCATTTTGTATGTCTCTATTATATCCCCTCTTCGCCGCCTTCTCTCCAATGAGAACAGACCTAAGTCCCTCAGCCTTTCCTCATAAGATCTTCGCTCCAGACCAGGCAACATCCTGGTAAATCTTCTCTGCACCTTTTCCAATGCTTCCACATCCTTCCTGTAATGGGGCGACCAGAACTGTACGCAATATTCCAAGTGAGGCTGCACTAGCGTTTTGTACAGTTGCAGCATGACATCAC
Source organism: Ginglymostoma cirratum (assembly GCA_024137785.1). Lineage (NCBI taxonomy): Eukaryota > Metazoa > Chordata > Chondrichthyes > Orectolobiformes > Ginglymostomatidae > Ginglymostoma > Ginglymostoma cirratum. Next base: position 8,618,325 of record JAHRHZ010000097.1, on the reverse strand, counting down.
GGCTCTGGAACTCAATCCCTCTACCAATGAAACCTAACACACCGTATGCCTTCTTAACAGCACTATCAACCTGGGTGGCAACTTTCAGGGATCTATGTACCTGGACACCAAGATCCCTCTGCACATCCACACTACCAAGAATCTTTCCATTGACCCAGTATTCTGCCTTCCTATTATTCTTCCCAAAGTGCATCACCTCACATTTATCTGCATTGAACTCCATTTGCCACCTTTCAGCCCAATTCCGCAGTTTATCCAAGTCTCCCTGCAACCTGCAACATTCTTCCACACTGTCCACCACTCTACCGACTTTAGTGTCATCTGCAAACTTACTAACGTGTACTATCATGTACAACTGCATCATAACTTCCCAACTTCTACACTCAATACACTGACTGAAGAATGCCAGTGTGCCAAAAGCCTTCTTCACTGCCCTGTCTACCTGTGACTCCACTTTCAGAGAACCATTCACCTGAACTCCAAGGCCCCTCTCTTCCACTACACTCCTTAAGGCCTTACCATTCACCATGAAACTCCTACCTGGATTTGACTTTCCAAAATGCAACACCTCATACTTATCTATACTAAACTCCATTTGCCATTTCTTAGCCCACTTCTCCAGCTGATCAAGATCCTGCTGCAACTTCTGATAACCTTCCTCACTGTCCACAATACCACCTATTTTAGTGTCATCCGCAAACTTACTAACCATGCCTTGTACATTCTCAACCAAATCATCGATATAGCCAACAAACAGCAATGGGCCCAGCACTGACCCCTGAGGCACACCACTAGTCACAGGCCTCCAGTCAGACAAGCATGTTAAAATCTTTTCACCCTGTCAATATTGCAATCCTATTTCTCAATTACCCTAGTCCCAGTGGCTTGACACTCTTGCCAGGTCGAGGGCCATCTACTCAAAACATGTCAGTGGCATGAGCAGGCAACATGCTTGCCCATGCTCATCTCCTTTCTCTAGTTTTGTTCAGGTTGGTGTCCAAGATGAAGGAAGATACCATCAGGAAAAAGATAACAAGGTGTGGAGCTGGAGGAACACAGCAGACCAGGCAGCATTAGAGGAGCAGGAAAGCTGACGTTTCGGGTCAGGACCCTTCTTCAGAAAAACTTTCCTGCTCCTCTGATGCTGCATGGCCTGCTGTGTTCCTCCAGCTCCATACCTTGTTGTCTCAGACTCCAGCATCGGCAGTTCCTACTATCACCATCAGGACAAAGCCACTCTCCCTCACCACTTGCAGCTTTTCAATCATAAAGCTGCCTATTGCTCACTGTCCAAAAGTGCTTGTAAGATACACTATTCTAATGGGTCATCAGTAATGCCATACATATCACATCTATGGTCAGAAGAACTCCATGAGCCTCAGCATACCCAAACTTTTGCATTTGGGCAACTGTTAACCAGGAGGCATGTCATCGGGATCCATCCTTGGACTCACCTTCCCAGATTGAAGCAGATCAGTGAAATTGCACAATCTTCTATGACTCTCTGCCAGGCAGAGACTGGAAGTTATTTGACTAAATTTACATGTGCCCTGGCTGTTAAAAAAATGACCAAGCTTGATGTAGACTAGCGAGAAATAACATATCAGTATGGCTTTGAAGTTAAAATATAGTTTTGATAAATTTCTGGATCTTTAATGAACTTTAGGCATCTGCATTTCAGACTCACCATTTAATTTAAAAAACTCATCATTTAAATTGTTTTGAAATGATTTTGAAATTCCTTAAAAATGGCATGTACAACATTTTACAAAGCAGTTATAAGGCTTGATTATAGCTAAAACTTTCCAGAAGGAGTAAAAGTTCAGTTGTATAATTCCCCTTATTTAGCTCAGCAGCAGTGAACCAAATGCAAGACTGTCATGATTGTATTTGACCTCCATTGCCAAGCCACTACAACAATGTTAAATTGAGATGAAGCTGCAGCTTTGTAATTGAAAATGTAATTCTAAAGTTCCTGCTTAAATTGCCTGCCCAGGAAGTTGGAAAACAAATCATGCTGCTTGACCTGCTGTGTTCATCCAGCCCCATGCTTGTTATCTCGGATTCTCCAGCATCTGCAGTACCTTTTATCTCTGATGCATGTGTAACTGCATGGTGTTAACTACGTATTTGTATAATAAACAAGCTGAATGTAGAATAATTAAAGGATGAAAAATATATTGCATGTATCATTACCAATAATGAATAATAAAAGGCCACAATGAAGGTCTGTGACAGGCATCAGTTTAAAACCCATTAAAAAGTGCACTCCTGCCAATGGCAAGATAGTAAAAGGAGTTCCAATGTAATTATAGTCCACATACCACTTTAATTTAAATTTTAAATTAGCTGCTGTCTATTACAACACTTAGCAACAAAATAGTCATGTTGCTCCCTGACTGATTGCTTCTACATAGCAAATAGAAACAGGAACTGATCAATGATTAACCAACAAACTGGCGGGTATGAATTATCTTATACTTGTAGCACAAAATGGAGAGGAACAATTATTTAAAATGCAAAGTGTGTAAAGAGTAAGGCATGTATGATGTGAAAAAGCACAATGTTAATAGAAGTAAAACAGTGAAAAGAGAGATGCTAATTAATTCTCAAATATCTCCTGGGCTGCACTGTACATTCCCAAAAGTGATCATTACTGATTGAATAATAGATAGTGAAGACACGACTGAGCATAGTCAGTAATTGCACGCACATGCACATGTGAATCTATGGGGTGAATTTGTATTTGCAGGTACATTCTATTTTGTTTAAAAAGCAAACAATTTATAGCAAGTCAGTCAATGTGGCATTAATAAATTCCTATTTTAGAAATAAAGCCAGTCTGACTCCAAACCAAATCACAAACAGATTTTAAACAAGGCCTCACACCTAACGTGCATTGTCTGACCTAAAATGTCACCTCTTCTTTACACTGATAAAACCTTTACTTCTCTCAGGACAATGACTTGAAAGAAATTTGGAGATTTACATACATGTACTAATCAATTAAAACCTCCTAACTGATTAAAAATTTAACAGCACCTTAGGTTTGTTTAAAACATCCTCATCAGTGGTGTCACCCTTTGATCTTTTACTTATAAATTCTGTGTCTGATATTACCTCTCTCACTGTCACCTGAAGAAGGAGTGAGGCTACAGAGGCTTGTGTTTTCAAATTAACCTGTTTGACCATAACCTGGTGTTGTGTGATTTCTGACCTTGTCCACCCCAGTCCAACACCAACACCAGCACCTCCAATTGGAATTGCATGTATCTGTGTTTCTGATAGCCTTCTAGCAACACAGGAGCAGCACGGTGGCTCAGTGGTTAGCACTGCAGCCTCACAGCACCAGGGACCTGGGTTTGATTCCAGCCTCAGGTGACTATCTGTGTGGAGTTTGCACATTCTCCCTGTATCTGTGTGGGTTTCCTCTGGGTGCTCTGGTTTCCTCCCACAGTCCAAGGATGTGCAGGCTAGGTGGATTGGCCATGCTAAATTGCCTATAGTGTTTAGGGGTGGGATGCTCCAAGGGTTGGTGTGGACTTGTTGGGCCAAAGGGCCTGTTTCCACACTGTAGGGATTCTAATGATGAGTGCCTTGGTTTGTTCAAAATGAAATCTGCTCATGAAAAGTTTTATTTAGAATTCAGATCTTGACCATGTTGCATCTAAAACGTAACTGGTTATTTTCCATAAGTCAGTTAAAAATGATAAGTAACTGGGGTGCATTTAAGAAATGAATGCAAATACATGCTTACATTCAAGCCGATCTAACCATCCCAAAGCTTGAATTTCATTTATAAAAGTAAACAACAGGAAAGTTCAGATTGTATTGTAAGATACGATGCCAAACTCAGTTGGCAGGCAGCAAGCTTGAGATGTAGCAAGTAATAGTTCATTTGTGTAAAGACAACGGTTTCAGCCAACAAAAAGGAGAAACCACTACATTCATTTCATAAACTCATTGCGGACAAGGGACAGAATAGATTGATATTTCCACTTCAAAATTCTAAATTAGCTGCATGTCTAATTTTAAGTGGAAATAAATTCCAAACACAAATTAAGGAATTAAATGTTTCAAAATAACAAAACAGCAATAATAAAAAGAAAATTAACAGCATTTTAGTGGATTGACATGACTAAATAACTGGGACTAAATGGCACTTCTTGGCAGTGTAAGAAATTTTTGGGTTCTGTACTCTGATGGAAAAGGCAGGCATTGCTTACTCTTCACTGAATTTGAAAGGTTCATGTTTGATTGTCAGATATTTAATCAGAGAATTATATTCGTGTAACAGACGTGATGTACTGTAATGTATTATTCTTCAATCCTATGAATTACTAGTAAATCTGCAATATCATTAATTCTATAAAGGATTTTATACCATTATCTTCTATGAGCAGAAAATAGTAATGACTTTGGAAGCACGGAATCATGTGAGATTTGAATTGAGTTCCCTTTGGTTTGCTGAAATCCTAGTCACAATAAATTTCCAACTACACACCTCATTTGACTGATACCAATAATGGGCATCACACCTGGAGAACTGTTCCATTATTCCTCATTTTGTCTGTCAGTTGAAGGGAAGCTGTACTCCGGAGACCAATGCTGATGGAAAATCATGCTGAACGATTGGAAGGATTTCTCATTGGCAAGGTAGAGAGGAACTCTTTACTTCAATCACATCCCACTGGGAGCTCTGTTCACAATCACTTGCAACCACTGGCTCAGATCCTAGTACCTGTAAGGATCTTAGACGGCAATATGTGTTCCAATCAGTACGTGGTGAGTCATTAGGTATTAGTGGTATATGGTCAGGCTAGAATGACAGGGCATGCCGGTTTATCAGAAGCATCATCACAGACAGGTTCTGTTACAGGTTTATCAGATGAAGCCTTTGATTAAGTGGCCTATGGGAGAATGCTGATGGTGATCAACACTGAGATAGGTAGTATTGTCAGCCTCTAGCGAGGAGCATGGAGGAGCCCAGCACATTAGTCATTATGCTGAGCCTAAGGTGTTGAAGTAATGCTTAACTCCTCAACAGCATTGCCAGATTGATTCAGAATTGTAGCTGCTGATTTAGCTTCCACAACCGCAGAGGCAGAGAGCTGTCCAGATAACTAAGGTTGTGAGATCCATGCTTGCTGCTCAGTAGGCTCAGACTGCTGTTATATTGGATGCAAATCTCACAGTGCACAAATAGACTTGGAGGCCCTCACATCTGATTCACAATGTGTTTCAGCACTTTACTACAATCACCCAGGTATAGATCCCAGGAAGTGGCAGTAACATCATGGCACATGAACTTGCTGTTTCTCTCTCAGGGTTCAGTATTCACACTCCACAATGACACTCCCCTAAGGCCATTCTTGGACCTCTCTGCCAATCAGCCTGGACTGTTACAAAACAAAGAACTGCAGGTGCTGATGATCTGAAGTAGAAATTACTGAAGCTGGTTTGGCAGCATTTGCGGAGAGAAAGCGGAGTTAAAGTTTCGAGTCCAGTTCTGAAGAAGAGAAATTTTGCTTCTTGATAAACAGTCACTAGGACAGCAGAAGCAACAAGCCAGGCAAAGACACCTGCATAAAACACGAAAGAACTGCTGATGCTGTGAATCAGGAAACAAAACAGAAATTGCTGGAAAAGCTCAA
>JAHRHZ010000097.1:8529993-8612271 GCA_024137785.1 Ginglymostoma cirratum | reverse complement strand
TGAGCTTTTCCAGCAATTTCTGTTTTGTTTCCAAAGACACCTGCATAACAGGCACTGAACAAATGCACAAGGTTGATTACGTCCTTCCTGTTTATTAATTGGACTAGGCATTATATAGAAATTGTTTTTTGAAGGTTCTTGTTGTTTGTCTTTATTACTGGATGTTGAAAAAGGGGATGTTGTGATGGAGAATGTGAATTGGATTGAAGGTCGGGAATGGCGGCTCCAGGCTATAACGGGGAAGTTGTTTAAAGTAAAACTGTCCTTTGCTGTCTTGCAACTGGTTGCACAGAGCCCAAGATGCATTCTCCTCTTTCCTGCGGAGTTTCTCCTCTCTGCCAGTCAATTTCCTGGTCAGGTTGAGTAGACAAACGATACGTTGTAATAACTGTCACCATTCGCTCTCCTCCTCAGCTACATTCAGAAACTGGAGAAAAGAAAAACCTACTGGAAACCTCATCCCGCCCCCTTAACCTGTCCGTCCTCCCTGGACTGACCTATCTCCTCCCTACCCCCCCACCTACACTCACCTCTACTGGCTCCATCCCCGCCTCTTCGACTTGTCTGCCTCCTCTCCACCTATGCTCTCCTCTATCCGCCTCCCCCTCTCTCCCTATTTATTTCAGAACCCTCTTCCCCTCCCCCATTTCAGATGAAAGGTCAAGGTCCGAAACGTCAAGCTTTCCTGCTCCTATGATGCTGCTTGGCCTGCTGTGTTCATCCAGCCCCACACCTTGTTATGCCCGAAACGTCAGCCTTCCTGCTCCTCTGATGCTGCTTGGCCTGCTGCGTTCATCCAGCTCTGCACCTTATTATCTCAAAATGTTTCCACTGACCGTGTCTCATGAAAACTGACGGAAAATCACCTGAACTGCAATGTGGAGTTGTCACTGGACAGTCGTATCATCGCGCAAATTCCGGCATGGAGTTTTTATCCACTGTGTTATCCAGTCTCGCGCCGGAGCAGCTATAGCCACTTCACGGCAGCAGAGTTTTAGTTTCAGCTTTCTTTTCACACAAGCAGGGACAATCGTGTGGACCTTCTTCTGTATTTACATTGTGTGCGCTGCGCAATGACTGGACCAATCCTATTAAATACTGCAACACCAATTTCACGTCACTGTTTTTAATTAAAGAATTAACAGATTAAACTGAATAATCACAAAGACAATGTATCCCTCTAGAACACATTCAATCGTACAAGTTAAAGGAGAAATCATCAGTTTACGAGCAGCAACGTCCAACTGAGACCAGATGCCTCGGTCATGATGCACAAAGACTAACCTGATCGGGATGTGGCCTACAGTTTCCGAAGATCAGACAGGGGGACAGACTTTCCCTCTTGCTTGCATAGACTATTCGCTATACTTGATTGTAATTCCGAATTTAATGCATGGCTGGAATGTAAAATGCTCATCTTTAATGACTTTCTGGGTACCAACAGTGCAACTTTATTGACTTATGAAACAGACGTTAGACAGACTTCAGATGTGAAATCACTTGGGAAATCAGGACGCAGGTTCAGCCAATTTTTGTGGCGGCTCATTGTAGCCGCTTCATTATCATTTTCGCTTTAGGTTCGCACCGATTTTGCAGCAGCTAGTGTGATGCGCAATAGGAGTGGAGAATCACTGGAGGCCAGGAAACTCAACAAGCTTCGGTAAACTAGAAACAGATGCTATATACTGGAGGCTGTCAATAAAAAGAGATAATCATTGAGGACCAGCCGAAAATGTGTGATGGAGGGACGAACCTTCCAAGCACACTGACCAAAATTGCAAAAAAGGATACAGGAGTGTGCTTCAAACATGTTCCAAAGCATTGTAATAATGGTCTTCTTGCAAGGATAGAGTACCAACACTGAGGAACGTCAAACGCTGTAATCAAATACATTCATGCACAGCTTGATGACAACACACTTGCCACTTCAGATAGAATAGTGGAAACATTAAGTTTTATAATATGTCATTGATATACATCAAAGTGCAATTCAAAGGGTGATCGAAATGAACTATGCTGGCCCGTAAAAGAGATGATGACAAAGGAGACATAGAAGTGGGGACAAAAAATTTCACTTCTCGCTTATTGCCTTTGCTGTAGTCGGTAACCCACTAACGCTGCTTCCTAACCTGGTGATCAAATCTTCCCTGATTTGTATACAGTGGGGCAGCTCCAAAATAACGTTGGGGTGATCAAGCATTTTAGTAGTGATAGCAGGTATCCAAGCAACCTGCTGCTACTTCTGCTGAATTCACAGGGATTGCAGCGATAATGGAATGGTGACTCAAACTGTTAGTTGTATAAGGCATAAACATGTGTCCAAGTTAAACTGTAATGTTGCTAGGTTTGTTTTTACTCATGGTCGTGGTATGTGCGCTTTATTAGTGAGGTCATCCTTCGGTCCCCATTCCGAATTGCTCTTGAGAAGGTGGTGATGAACGTCCTTCTTGAACGATTGCAGTCTCTCCGATGTACTATAACCAGGTAAGGAGACGTATTTGGCTGCCCTCCTTTTAATTCTCTTTCAGTTGGTCACAATAAACACTTTTAATTCTTTTAACATGCAGCTATCAGACTTCTATCATGTAAAAGCAAAATACTGTGGTTGCTGGAAATCTGAAACAAACACAGAAACTGCTGGAGAAACTCACTAGGTCTGGCTACATCTGTGAAGAGAGAAACAGAGTTAATATTTGAGTCTGGTGCGACTTCTTCAGACACCTTTCAGTGGCACACATGGTTAACTAAAGAAGTAAAGGAGAACTTAAAACTTAAGGACACAGCATAGAATTTCTTAAGGATGAGAGGTAGGTCATATGACTAGTCAGAATGCAAGGAATTACAGTGACAACAAGGTAGTTAGAAATGTAATAACAGATTGAAAAGTTTCTATAAGTATTGAAAAATGAAAAAAGTCTCAGTCCTCTAGTGAAGGAGAATTGGGAGTTTTTGTTTTATTTGGTAGATATAATGAATAAATATTTTGCTTCTGCATTCATAATAAAGGATTCAAACACATCTTATAATACCTCCAAATCAGAAGTTCAAAGAAAGAGAGGAACTTGGTGAAGTTATAATCACCACCTAGAGGGAAAGAAACAGGAGTACTGGATCAGTGAAAGATCAGTGTACCATGGGAACTGAGACCAGTAGATAATTCTGGTCATAAAACCCCATTAGCACTGGTCATTACAGCAGTAATGCTGGTCAAGTTGCTGGAATAAGTATAATTGTTTTACCTGAGTGAATCCATCTTCTAATTCCACATTCCAGCAACTGCGTCATGAGCATCTCACACAGCTCAATATACCATACACATGTTTCTCACTAAATAACAGTCTATCTTTGTAATGCGTAGGTCACCACCCTCATATGTTTAAGACTGTTGCCAGTTCCATGCCCTCATCTCACACATTGCATATGCTACCAGTTATGGAGTAATAACAGCTACATCAATACAACACATTGTACCATACTTAGATTCTGGAAATGCTGCCTGTGTATGATGGAGGCAGCTTTAATTGAGGCTTTCAAGAAGGAAGTGGATTATTGTCTGAAAAGGAAGCATGCACAGGGCTCTGGGGGATAGTGAGAAAATGGGATCCTTGACCACAATAAAAGCCTGCTCCTACAAATTGCATTTAATACGGGGGAATCTGCCCTAAAACAGTTGATGTAGGGTTCTTGCCAGCTCTCCAGCCAGCAGTTGTGACCCCTGTTGCATCCATTAAATACTTCCCTTGGATTGACAGCCTTAAGATCTCGTTGCTATAGGTTTACATAGGTAAAAGTAGGAACGGCATCCTGATGTGATAGTTTGAGGAATTTGGCTCCAAATTAAAATGAAGAACCTCAAAGATATTAATCTTTGTGTTGTTACGTGATCCACATGTCAGTGCGCATAGGGTCAGACAGTTTACGGAATTTAATTGGTGGCTCAAGTCATGGAAGGAAGAAGTTTGAATCCATGGGACATCAGTCTTGGGAAGCAGGAGCTGCTGTTGGGATGAGCTCTGTTTAAATTGAGCTGTGATCAACATCTTGTGAATTGTACAACTAAGTCCATTGTCGAGGCTTTAAATGAAAAAATAACAAAGGCAGCGATGCGGTGAATGGAAATCTACAAAACCTTACTAGGAATTTTGAGGTAATAGAACTGAATAACAATTTGGATAAACAAGCAATGGGAGAGGAAGGAACTGTAAGTTTAATACTATTATTATATCAGCAAATATGGTTTCTGCAAAGAAATGAAAAACTGTTTTTATCTGAATGAAGTATTTCAAACAAGATTGATGAACTAGCAGCGCAAATGGGAAAAATGTGAATGACATCATTGGCTAAGCAAAGATGGGTAAGCAGAGACAAGGCAAACAAAGTTGGAAGATAATAATTTCAGCAAAATGCAAGATCAGAATGTGGAATCAGTGTATGTGGAAATTAGATTCTTTAGATATGAAGGAATAATTGACTAAAGTTGAACAGATAAATAGACTGACAGATGAGGCAGTAATTCATTTTTGAAACATAAAGGCACAATAACAAAATGTGGAACTGGAGGAACACAGCAGGCCAGGCAGCATCAGAGGAACAGGAAAACTGATGGTTTGGGTCGGGGGCCCTTTTTCAGAAATGTTTAGTAAGTTTGAGAATGACACCAAAATTGGCAATATAGTGGACAGTGAAGAGGGTATTCTAAGATTACAAAGAGTTCTTAATCAATTGGGTCAATGGGTCGAGGAGTGGTAGATGGAATTTAATTTGGATAAATGCGCGGTATTGCATTTTGGTAAAACAAGTAAGGGCCGGACTTATACAGTTAGTTATAGGGCCTTGGGTAGTGTTCTCGAACAGAGAGACCTAGGGGTTCAGGTACATAGTTCTTTTCCCTAAGGTGGGGGTGTTCAAAACTAGGGGGCATATTTTTAAGATGAGAGGAAAAAGATTTAAAAAGGACGTGAAGGGCAACTTTTTTACATAGAGCGTAGTTAGTGTATTGAATGAACTGCCAGGGGAAGTGATGGATCAGGTACAGTTACAATGTTTAAAAGACTTTTGGATAAGTAAATGAATAAGAAAGGTTTAGAGGGATATAGACCAAATAGAGGCAGGTGGGACTAGTTTAGTTTGGAAACATGGTCAATGTGGACTAATAGGACCAAAGAGTCTGTTTCCATGCTATATGACTCTAAGACTCCTCCACTGCTGAAAAGAAAACCTTCTTGTTGAGCTCAGGGTGAAACTTATTAGCTCCTAAAGAAGATTTGGCAATCTTCTCAATATGTTATTTCCTAAGCAAGCTGTCTCTGAAAGGTTTCCAGAGAAGACTTTTGATACATGACATGTGCCAAAATATCAGCAAGACAGATTTTGAACCTTCCTTTTCATTGGTCATTACAAACAAAATCAAAACAAAAGGATAAATTATTTAACACAAAATAATGAGATGCTGGAAATCTGAAACAAATAGAGAATGCTGGAGAAATTCAGAAGATCTGGCAGCATCTCTGGAGAGAGAAAAGGAGTTAAAGTTTTGCATCTGGTATGACTTCTTTAGAAAAATATCTGAAGATGAGTCATATCAGACTCAAAACATTAACTTTTTTTCTCATTCCACAGATACTGCCAGATCTTCATGGGCTCTCCTTGAAATTTTCTTGATATTTTTTGATTTCCAGGAATCACTTCTTGGTTTTTAGGTGCTTCTTTTTATTCACATAACTCATGAGATTGCATCACTTTATAAATAATAATCCTTCTGCATTTGTATTGACTTGGGTATTTGGACTTGTGCAGAAGCTTAATTAGAAGAATTCATCAATATCCTCAAATACCAACCCTCCATTAAATGTATACGATCAAGAAGGTGGCAGAGTAAGACCCTCCAGCCAGAGCTCATCCACTCCATATGTTCCTTTTCTGTCTTTTTAATTTCTTTTTCTCTATTTTTTGCACTTCTATCTTCTCCTCTTCTGCCAGCAGCCTGGACCAAGGGCGGCCAGTGGTCTAAAGCGGAGTGGGGATGGAAGCCAGTGGGCTCAGAGCAAAGATGATTTCACGTTTCTGCAGCGGACAGCGAGACATCAGAATGATGTGTTACCTCCCTGGTGCCAGGATCAAGGATATTTGGAGAGGATGCAGAATATTCTCAAAAGCAAGAGGGATCAGCAAGGAGTTTGATGTACACATTGGAAGTAATGACATAGGAAGAGAAAAGGATGAGATTCTGAAGAAAGGTTATAGGACATTAGGCAGGAATTTTAAAAAGGAGGTCCTGGAGTATAGTAATATCTGGATTACTCCCAGTGCCACAAGCTAGTGAGGGTAGGAATAGGAGGATAGAGCAAATGAATGCATGGCTGAGGAACAGGTGCAGGGGAGAAGGATTCACATTTTTGAATCATTAGGGTTGAAGTGACCCGTAAAAGAAGGACAGATTGCATCTGAATTTGAAGAGGATTAAGATACTGGCAGGGACATTTGCTAGAGCTGCTTGGGAGGATTTAAACTTGTAAGGAAGGTGGGGGGACCCAGGGAGATTTTGAGGAAAGAGAACAGTCTGAGACTGGTACAGTGGGAAACGAAGTAAGTCAAACAGTCAGGGTAGGCAGGAACAAAGCAGGGAATGAGATAGTACTGATAAATTAAATTGCATTTATTTCAATCCTAGAGGCTTAACAGGTAAGGCAGATGAACTGAGGGCATGGTTGGGAACATGGGACTGGGATATCATAGCAATTGCAGAGACCTGGCTCAGGGATGGACAGGACTGGCAGCTTAATGTTCCTGGGTATGGATGCTATAGGAATGATAGAAAGGGTTGCAAGAGAGAGGGGGAGTGACATTTTTGATTAAGGATAACATTACTGCTGTACGTACGGAGGTTATTCCTGGTAATATGTCCAGGGAAGCTATTTCAGTGGAACTGAGAAATAAGAAAGGGATGATCATCTTATTGGAATTGTACTATAGACCACCCACTGTGCCCCTCCCAACAGTCAGCTGGAAATTGAGAAACAAATTTGTAAGGAGATCTCAGTTATCTGTAAGAATAATAGGGTGGTTATGGTAGGGAATTTTAATTTTCCAAACATAGTCTGGGATTTCTAGTGTAAAGGGCTTGGATGGAGAAGAATTTATTAAGTGTGCACAAGAAAATTTTCTGATTGAGTGAATGTAACGACTAGAAAAGGTGCAAAACTTGACCTACTGTTGGGAAATAAGGCAGAGCAAGTGACTGAGCTGTCAGTGGGGTAGCGCTTTGGGGCCAGTGACTGTAATTCTATTAGGTTTAAAACAGTGATGGAAAACGATAGACCAGATCTGAGAGTTAAAGTTCTAAATTGGAGGAACACTAATTTTGATGGTATTAGGCAAGAACTTTCAAAAGTTGACTGGGGTGGCGCATGTTTGCAGGCAAAGGTATGGCTGGAAAATGGGAAGCCTTCAAAAATTAGATAATGAGAGTCCAGAGACAGTAAGTTCCTATTAGGGTGAAGGCAAGGCGGGCAGGTGCAGGGAATGCTGGATGACTAGAGAAGTTGACGTTTTGGTCAAAAAAAAGGAACATTATGTCAGGTGTAGACAGCAGAGATCAAGTGCATCCCTAGAACAGCATAAATACAGTAAGAGTATAATCAAGAGGGAAATCAGAGGGGATGAAGGGGACATGAAATAGCTTTGGCTCTACTTAGGGAAGGATTCTACAAATACATTAGGGACAAAAGGGTAACTATGGAGAGAACAGGGTCCCTTAAAGATCAGCAAGGCTGCCTACATGTGGAGATGGGTGAGATACTAAATGAGTATTTTGCATCAGTGTTTACTGTGGAGAAGGATATGGAAGATACAGAACGTGGGGAAATAAATTGCTACACTTTGAAAAATGTCTCTTTTACAGGTGAGGCGGTGCAGGATGACTTAAAACACAAAGGTGGATAAAGCCCTGGGAACTGATCAAGTGTAACTTAGAACTCTGTGGGAAGCAAGGTAAGAGATTACTAGGCCCCTTGCTGAGATACCTGTATCATTGATAGCCACAGGTGAGGTGCCGGAAGATTGGAGGTTGGCTAATGTTCTGCCACTATTTAAGAAAGGTTGTAAGGAAAAGCCAGGGAACTATAGACCAGTGAGCCTGACATCAATGTGGACCAGCTGTTGGAGGGAATCCTGAGGGACAGGATTTACATGTATTTGGAAAGGAAAGGACTGGTTAGGGGTAGTCAACATTGTATTGTGTGTAGGATATCGTGTCTCACTAACTTGATTGAGTTTTTTGAAGTAATAACAAGGAGGATTGATGAGGGCAGAGCAGTGGATGTGATCTATATGGACTTCAGTAAAGCATTCAACAAGGTTTCTCATGGTTGACTAGTCAGCAAGGTTAGATCACATGGAAGAATGGAGAACTAGCTATTTGGATACAAAACTGGCTCAAAGGTAGAAGACAGAGGGAGGTGAAGGAGGGTTACTTTTCAGACTGGAGGCCTGTGACCACAAGGATTGGTGTTGGGTCCACAATTTTTATCACTTATATAAATGATTTGGATGTGAACACAGGAGGTATGTTTAGTAAGTCTGCAGATGACACTAAAATAGCAGGTGTAGTTGACAGCGAAGAAGGTTACCTCAGAGTACATGGTTACCACGGTGGCTCAGCAGTTAGCACTGCTTCCTCACAGTGCAAGGGACCCAGGTTCAATTACACCCTTGGTTGACTTTACACATTCTCCCCATGTCTGCGTGGGTTTCCTCCGACAGTCCAAAGAGAGCAGGTTAGGTGGATTGGCCATGCTAAATTGACCATAGTGTCCAGAGGTGAGGTTAGGTGGATTAGCCCTAGGAAATGCAGGATTACAGAGACAGGGTAGAGGGCTGAGTTTGTTTGTGATGCTCTTTGGAGAGTTGGTGTGGATTTGTTGGGCCAAATGGCTTGTTTCAACATTCTAGGGATTCTATGATACAAGGAGATCTTGATCAGAGTGGCAGATGGAATTTAATTTAGATAAACGTGAGATGCTGCATTTTGGAAAAGTAATTCAAGGCAGGACTTATACACTTAATGGTAAGGTTTTGCAGATTGTTGCTGAACAAAGATCTTGGAGTGCAGGTTCATAGTTCCTTGAAAGTGGAGTTGCAGGTAGATAGGATAATAAAGAAGGCATTTGGTATGCTTGCCTTTATTGATCAACTTATTGAATATAAGAGATGGGAGGTCATGTTGCAGCTGTACAGGTTCAGCCACTTTTGGAGTATTGCGTGCAATTCTAGCCTCCCTCCTATAGGAAGAATGTTGTGAAACTTGGAAGGGTTCAGAAAAGATTTATGAGGATGTTGCCTGGGATGAAGGGTTTGAGCTACATGCAGAGGCTGAATAGGTTGAGGCTATTTTCTCTGGAGCATTGTAAGCTGAGGGGTGACCTTGTAGAGGTTAATAAAATTATGACGGGAACGCAAGGTCTTTTCCCGGGGTCAGTGAGTCCAAAACCAGAGGGCATAGGTTTAAGACGAGAGGGAAAGAATATAAAAGAGACCTAAGGGGCAATTTTTTTTTCACAGAGGGTGGTGCATGTATGGAATGAGCTGCCAGAGGTCGTGGTGGAGGCTAGTACGATTATACCATTTAAAAGGCATCTGCATGGGTATATGAATAGGATGTGTTTAGAGGGATATGGACCAAATGCTGGCAAATGGGACCAGATTTATATAGGATATGTGGTCAGCATGGACAAGATGGACCAAAGGGTTTGTGTCCGTGCTGTATATCTCTATGACCCTTTGATTTTAAGCCATGTGAATGGGATAAAGAAACATATCGAATGGCAGAGCAGAATCAATGGGCTGAATGGCCTGCTCCTATGTCTTATGGTCTTATAGGAATGAATGACACTTTGTAAATATAATTTATATTGTTCTTTCTCTTTTCAAATATGCTAGGCCAATTCACAGTGTCTCAACAGCTCATTGTGGATTTAGGAACAGATCCTTCAATGTGAAGGTTCCAGCATATTCCAGCAGCATGGACATAATTTGTATGTCGAGACCACATAGAAATCCTAATGGAGCTAAGCCTGTGGGAATTGCCCTGGAAGTTTGAACGCTCTGATGGACAATTCCTGAACCCTCTAAAAGCAATCCGACTGAGTCAGACTCAGACGCTGGAGAGTTTGACTTATCTTAATACTTACCCCAGATACTTTAGAGAAATTAAGCATTTGACTTACCACTGATCACCATTGGATGGATCTGATTGAATGGTAATTGGAAGTCTGGGCCTTAATTCCATTTGATAATAAATTCTGAAGCAGCGGAAAACTGATTGGTAATTTGCTGATGTGCATACTGCCCGGATCATTTTCAGTTCCTGTGACACTGTCTTCGTTGGGAGACAATTGCTTCAGCTGTCACTTGTTTGCCCAGTTTCCTATATTCAATTACACTCAAACTCTGCTGTGGCATTTAACATTTTTCTTAAGCAACACAATGTAGTATGATTAGAAAACCATAGTACTTTTCTTTCTGCCCTAAGTCACTTACATACATTTACAATTAGAAAGGTCCAAGGATGGATGTCTGAGGCATTCTCTCCTTCCACTCTGATGTAGCTATTCCAAAGCTATCATTTATTTCCACTTCCTTCTAACCCTCCCTCAATCACCTACATGACAATGGATCAAAAGCTTTTCAAAAACTTAAATTAGAATTTCCACTGAATTAACCTTTGCTATCAGATTCATTCATTCTTTGGGAATATGCCAAAAAAATTAATGAAAGGTAGGAAGGCTTTCATTTATTTAGTTATATCATGCTTCAGAACTGTCTCCTGAGTGCAATCCTCTCATCCCAGAAACCAGACTAGTGAATATTAATTGCACTCTCTCATATAGAATGAATTACTTATTTAGTGAAATAGGAAAAAAGAATTCTTACACAAAGAGACCTTCGAAACATGATGAAATTAGTAAATAGTTTGTAATGTTGCTGGTGAATAGGGAATATGAACAGAAAATTTGCTTCAGAATCTTTAACACTCAAGTAGACAACAAGAACTTGCATTTATACTGTCTCTAGAACAAAATCCTGGTGTACTTCACTCAAGTGACACTGCCCCTCATTGGCACCATCTGAAAGTCAGCAGCAGGTTCCTTTGGTACACTGAAGACATCCAGCCCATATAGTTGTCTCCAGATGCACTGTGGAGGGAACCACTGGAGCAGCTGAGTGTTATTATGAGCTGTTTATTCAGCCCACCTCAGTGTTCGGGACGTGTATCCAGTTATAATATGCCCTCTTATACTTACTTCTCATACATCTTCACCTCCCACAAACTACCCATGCCCCAATTATGTGACCTTATGACACTCTACCCACTTCCATGGCCTCTTCTATCCTCCATGTCAACATACATCCAATAATCCCCATTATTTGACCCTTATGTCCTCCTTGACAACTCATGCTCTTCACTCTTTCCATAGCCCTTTACAGCTACAATGGTCAATTGCTCTTACAATTGCTCTGAATCCATCATGGGCAGACCAGAGACAAATTCAGAAAAGCTGAAATTAAGTAAAATGAAGTTTGAAGCATTTATTACAAATTCCATTATCTTCAAAAATACTTCTTTGACAGACATTCATTTAATACATTTAAATCCCTTCAAGTACTTAATCTCTTATAAAAACAAACATCTGCATTCAATCAAAGGAAGTTTCATGAAAGGAAGTTTATTTATTTATAACCACTTGGAGCCATCAATCAAGCACTGTAATATTGATCAGTTGTTTTTTTCAGTAGACCATCTATTGAAATTGCAACTGATTTTCTTTCAACTGAGAGTCACAGCAGATTGTATTTATTTTCCAAAATATAGAATGCAGACCATTTAAAAGACATGACAGCTTAATGGTTCCACAGACTGTATCCACCTATTATGCACATGTGTGTCCACTCTTAACAATCCTGAAGGTGTACATGATCTCTCCAAACAATTCCTGTAGGTTTAGACCTTTTCCTCAAATATTGTAAAGTCCAAGAGTCATGCTTCAGAAACTGAATGCCAGTAACATCATGGGACTTGTAATCCAGAGATACAAAATTTGGGGACACAGAATCAAAACTAACCTCAGGGATATGAATTCAATAATTCTTGAATATAGAGCTAATCCCAGTAAAAGTGACCAAAAGCTATCATTGATTATTGTAAAAACTCATCTGGTTCACTAATATCCTTCAGGGAACAAAATCTGCCTTATCTGGTTTGGCCTACATATGACTGCAGACAGCAATGTGGCCAACTCTTATCTGCCCTCTGAAATGTCCTCGCAAGCCATTCAGTTCAGGGGCATTTAGTGTAGGCAGCAAATGCTGGTAATGCTTCCTGGTGATGCCAACAGCCCATGAACAATAAGAAAAATTGTTTCTTATTGAAGGCAGCTACACTTTTAAATGTGCGGCTATGTAATGTGCCACGGACGTGTGTAATATGCCCAACTTCCATTTCCCTCCTGGAATTAAAATGAGAGTGCAGAGTACAGGGGAGAAATTCTGCTTTAGTGCTTCTGTTATTTTGGCTACAGTGTGAAAATCAGGTGTCTTTGCTAAAAATTATATTGAAATCTTTCTAGGTACTATGGAATGGTACGTATTTCAGTCACTCAGTGTATCTACTTGTTGGCTCCATCATCTTCCACTTAACTAATGGTCAGCTAGGAGATCCTGCTCCAAATAATCTATATAAATGTGGCAAGTAGGTGGATTAGACTCATTTCACAGAAATGAAGCTATAGTTCCTATTTCTAGGGGCAATAATGCAGCAGTAGGCTGGAGTACATCATTTTATTTACTGGAGATGCCTCTACATTGTCCAAAAGCACTTATGTTAAGGGAAATAAGCCCATTTTCCCAGAAGAAATCAAGAACATTTGGCTATAACCTTTATATGATCTTCTTTGATTAGGCTACAGCATCTGTTTCAAAGACCTAAATGTCTTACATAGCTGCTGTAATGTCCTGGACACACGTGACTGGTTCCAAATGCTGGATTTAGATTTAGAATTATAGAATTCCTACAGTCCAGAAACAGACCATTTGGCCCAACTAGTCCACACTATTCCTCTAAAGAGCATCCCATCGAGACCCAACCCCTACTCTCTCCCCGTAACCCTGCATTTCCCATAGCTAATCCATCTAACTTTACACACCCCTGGACACTATGGGCAATTTAGCATGGCCAATCCACCTAACCTGCATATCTTTGGACTGTGGAAGAAAACTGGAGTACCTGGCAGAAATGCACGCAGACACAGGAAGAATGTACAAACTCCACACACACAGCTGCCCAAGAGTGGAACTGAACCTGGGTCCCTGGTGCTGTGAGGCAACTGAGCTACTGTCCCACCAAAAACAAAGGCTAACACAGTCATGAAGTGCTCAGTTTGCTTGTCACATGTATCTGAGTACAGTGAAAAGTTTTGTTTTATGTGCAATACAGGCAGATCACAAAGTGCATAAGGGTAACAGAACACAGCAAGGAATGCAATGTCATGGCTGCACATTAAATTTGAAATGTGGAAGGTCCATTCAGAAGAAGCTGTTCTTGAATCTGTTGGTCCTCGTGTTGAAGCTTTTGTATCTTTCGCCCGACAGAAGAGGTTGAAAGAGATTATAACCGGGGTGGGAGGGGTCTTGAATATGTTGGCTGCCTTTCTAAGGCAGCGAGAAGTATAGATGCAGTCAGTGGATGGAAGGCTGACTTGCATGATGGACTGGGCTGTGTTCACAACTCTCTAGTTTCTTCTGGTCCTGGGCAGAGCAGTTGCCAAACAAAGCCATAATGCATCCAGATAGAATGCTTTTTATGGTGTATGTATAAAAATTGGGAAGAGTCCTTACAGACATGCTGAATATCCTTTACCTCCTGAGGAAGTAGAGGCATTGTTGTGCTTTCTTGACCATCACATCAACATGATTGGACCAAGACAGATTGTTGGCGATCACCACGCCTAGGAACTTGACTCCGTTCATCTACTGAATCACCATAATTTTCCAATTTTCCCCTGTAGGAAAATGAAATGCAAAACAACAACCTCAAATACAGTGGTATCCCAGTGTGTTAATCAGACATTCTTATTATACCATGAGCTCCATTAAAATGATTGTTTGATTCCAAATATTTAAATATTTTGTAAAGCCAAAGGGCATTCTTATCATTTATGTTGACGTTGATATGCAAAGCATTACATGCTGTCAAAGAATGCATTCATATCTCTCTGAGTGGACTACACAGAGTATTCACATTCACCTTTTGATCACCAGGTTAAAACGAAAACTTTGTGCAAGGCCCATCTGTCAACACCACAAGTGAAAGCTGGGTCAATCTTCCTTCACACTTCATAAGCCACCAAAGAAACAAATTACATATTGTGCCATTGACCAGCATTAAAACATAACCAAATCATACTTGCAACTCAAAGTAAGAAATAATAAAACTAAAGCAGCATTCAACCTCAAAGAAAGCAATAGTATTTTTTATAGGTTCAGGCTGCCAGGATTTAAAGGTCACTTAATGTGCCAAATTTTGAGATTCTTCCAAATAGTGGATATATCTCATATATCCTGAAAGGAAGTTTGTGCTCATCCTTATGTACTCAGCTTTCAGCCCTATACGATTATTTTAATATTGTCTGCGCTTTGGGCACTTTGACCAGTTTATGTGCTAAAAATATTTTAACCAAGTACTCTTTTCAGTGAGGCAGACAAACGGACACAGAATTTGGGTTGTAGTTCAACACAATTTTATTAACAAAATATTTTTATCAGATGCAAAAATGTGAACATTTCCCAAATTCCGACAATATTTACTCTATATCTAGCGCTATCTATCAGAGAAAGGACATTACCTGCAATGATCCACGTGCTTGAGCTGTGCCATTAAAATCTCCTTCCTCTCCTATGTAGAGCTGGCTCTCATTCATGAAGGTGGGTCTTGCGGATCATGGCAGATCTTCTCCTGGGTCTTCTTGGGTTGCCATATGGTCTTCTTCCACAAGTCTTTCTGAGGGTCTCCGAAAAGTGGTGGCTTCCAGGTGTGTGTTTTTACAGTTCCTTGCCCTGGACCTTCACAAATGTTCTGTGACCTTTGGCCAATGGGGCCATGAGCAGGGTTCAAAGCATCCAATAGGGTTGCACTAACAGTTGACACTTTTGCCATGCAAGGGTGGTGTAAAGTGCACGTCCCCAGATATTGGCTGGATGTCAAGGTGCCAGAAAGTCAGTTTGATATTCCGTCAATACACAACACTTGGGCTATTTGTAACTAGTTCCACTGAACTTTTTGATCGCTTTGACCTTGGTTTCCACTGTTTTCTGTAGCTGATTGCTGCTGGCTGTTGTTTAATTTAGTCATTTTTTCTATAAGGCCCAGTTTCTCTGGCTATGGATCGATTTTGAATGTCTAATTTTGGGCCCTTGGTTACTTGACCACAATGTTATCAATAAACATGATACACATCAGTCAAGAAGTTTAACCCATGTTGTAACTTGACTTTGATCATTACAGAATCCTTTAACGGAGTGGTGGAAATCAGAGAAAAAATAAACTAAAACAGCTTTGTTTTAGAAACACGTTTTACCCAGTTGGGATGTTACCAGATTCATTACCCTGCTGTGGAACTGTTGCTAATCACAAAGGACTTCTTCAGCTTGCAAGATAATAAAATATTTGAAATCTATTCACTGAAGGACTGCATTTCTGTAGTGCTAGCTTCTTTGGTCAGAAGAAGGCCATGAAGTGGAATACTTTACTGCTGTGCACAGTTGATACATGCTGAGTGAGGGCTAAGCTTTAGTTTCACTTTTGCTGAGAACATTTTCTTCCAGATACCATTATAATTATGTTCCACTTAGCATAAAATTCCAGTTATCAAAGCCACAACAGTCTTTAGGTGATGATGGAGATAAGGTCAGCTTTCCACATCCTTTAATCCTCACTATAGACAGAAGAACAAAAATGTGCGAATTGACTTGGTCAATTAATGAGATTGCTATGCATCAGTACTTTTGAGTGTCAACAATGCCATTCACACAAGATCTCAAGGGCAGAATTAATGCAACGTGATGTAGACAAAACTGTACTCATATTACTGGTAGTACCTAATCCATTACTTCCTTTCACTCAATAAATTTTCAGCGTCTTATTTCCCTGTTGTGTGATTCCCTATTATGATAGTAGGATAGGATCAATTGGTCATTTGCACTCTTCATTAGGCTACTGGAAAGATGAAACCATTTTCCTTGAAATTCAATATTCACCATTTTATTGGAGGCAGGAACCCATTATTTCATTTCAACTTGTGATTTTAGAATTTGACTGTGGCTTATGGATTGTCTGTATCTGATATTTAAAGCTAATAATGAAGATGAAATGACGTGATTCCATGCTCATTGAAATATTCCGAGATTCTGCACAACAAAACATGAAAAAAACATAAAACTGTGAAAACATAGGTTTATAGTCACGAGTCAGTGCATAGATGGATATATGACAGGCAGTTTCTGCTTCTGGAGATGAATTATGGGGTATGTTGGTAGAAATGTGGGAATGGGCCGACTAACTTATCAATAAAATACATGGCACAGCCCTACACTAAAGGGTTAATGTTTTTACGAATTTAAAAAAAATGTGCATGAGAAATTGAATTGCAAAGTGCCAATTTTGCTGATTTTAAAAATCCATTCATGGTAAGCGGTTGTCACTGGCTGGATCAGCATTTATTTACTAACCCTAGTTGCCCTTGAGAAGGTGGTGCTGAGCTACCTTCTTGAACTGCTGCAATACATTTTGTTTAGCCAAATCCACAATGCTAATAGGGAGCGAGTTCCAGGTTTTGACCCACCAACACTGAAGGAAGGGCAATAAATTTCCAAGTCAGGGTGGTCAGTGGCTTGGAGGGAACTTGCAGGTGATGGTGTTTCCATGTATCTGCTCCTCTTGATCTTCTCAGTGTTAGTGACCACAGCTTTGAAGATGCTGTCTAAAACATCTTGGTGAATTGTTGCAGTGTATGTTATAGATGGTACACTATTGCTAATGATTGTAGGTTACTGAGGGAATGGAGGCTTGTGGATGTGGTTGTTTTGTCCTGGATGGCATGAAGCTTCCTGGACCTGCACACATCTAACCAAGTGGAGAACATTCTGTCACACCCCCGAATTGTGCCTTGTAAATGGTGGATGGGCTTTAGGGTATTCATAGAATCCCTACAGTGTGGAAATAGGCCCTTCGGCCCAACAAGTCTACACCGACACTTGCAGCATCCCACCTAGACCCATCTCCTTATAACCCTCCCAAGCTACACATCCCTCAACACTTTGGGCAATTTAGCATGGCCAGTCCACCTAACCTGCACACTTTTGGACTGTAGGAGGAAACCAGGGCACCTGGAAGAAACCCATGCAGACACAGGGAGAATATGCAAACTCCACACAGACAGTCACCTGAGGGTGGAATCGAACCCGGGTCCCTGGCGCTGTGAGGCAGCAGTGCTAACTACTGAGCCACCATGCTGCTCAATTTTTGGGAGATATTATTGGGAGATAAGTAACTCACTGCAGGACTCCTAGGCTCTGAACGTGCCCATGTAGCTGAAGCATTTATATGGTTAGTCCAATTGAGTTTCTTGTCAATCCCATGATGCAATGAGAGATTCATATGGTAATGCCAGTAAATGTCAAGTGCATGGCTACAATTTCTCTTGTTGGAAACGGTCATTGTTTGGTACTTGTGTGGCACACAAGTTATTTACTACTTGTCAAGCCGTACATTGCCCAAGTCTTGATGCATTTAGACATGGACTGTTTCAATATCTGAGAAGTAATGAATGGTGCTGAGCATCATATAATCATCAGAAAACATCCCCACTTTTGACCTTATGATGGACTGAAGGTTATTGATAAAGCAGATGGTTCAGCTAGGCTGCCCTGAGGAACTCCTGTAGGGATGACCTGGAGCTGAAATGACTAACCTCCAATAATCACAACCACCTAATCACAAATCTACTCCAAAACATTAGACACCTTCTTTTATGTCAGGTAATGACACCAATCAGTAGGGACTTTTCCCCCTGATTTTCTTTGGCTTTACATTTGCTAGGTCTTCTTGGTGTCACACTTATTCAAATGCAGCCTTGACGTCAACACCTGTCACTCTCACTTCACCTTTGGAATTTAGCTGTTTTGCCCATGTTTGAATCAAGGCTGTATCAAGGTCAGGAGCTGAGTGATCCTGGTGGAATCCAAGCTGCAACTCACTATGATTTTGATGTATGATGTTTTTGTCTTTTACTTGAATGATTTCCTTCATTGATTTCCTTCAAGTAAGACCTGGTTCTGAAAGAACTGTGGATGCTATAAATCAGGAACAAAAATGTAAGTTGCTAGAAAAGCTCAGCAGGTCTAGTAGCACCTGTGAAGAAAAATCAGAGTTAATGTTTCGGGTCCGATGACCCTTCCTCATAACTGATTGTAGCTAGGGAAATGTCAGTTTTTATGCAGAAGGTAGTTAGGGACGGAGGTGGAGGGAGGGACTAAGGAGTAAATGATAGGTGGAGATAGAGCCCAAACAGAGAGAAGAACAGTTAGACAGACAAAGGAGTCGATAACCACCTAGCTAGGAGGGTCAATATTAGTTCCCAATATTATTAGTGGCTAACATTTAGTCGTATGTAATGGCAGGCTATGTGATAACAAGGCCTTTTATGTGGGGTAGAGGGCTAGGACATACGAGAGTTAAGGCCCTAAAATTATTGAACTCGATATTGAGTCCGGAGGGCTGCAGGATCCCCAAGCGGGAAATGAGGTGTTGTTCTTCCAGCTTGCACTGAGATTCCCTGAAACACTGCAGCAAGCCTGCAACAGAGATGCTGGCCAGGAAACAGGGTGGTGTGTTAAAGTGGCAGGCAACTGGAAGCTCAGGGTCTTTTCTGCAAGCAGAACATGGATGTTCTGTGAAGTGGTCACCCAGTCCATGCTTCGCTTCCCCACTGTAGAGGAGACCACGTTGTGAGCAGCGAATGCAGTAGACTAGATTGTGGGAAATGCAGGCAAAGTGCTATTTCACCTGGAAGGTATGTTTGGGCCCTTGGATACTGAGGACGGAGGAGGGAAATGTGCAGGTGACCTTTGACGGTTCCTGGTTTAGATGGCTTTCACTTTTGTAACAAAGGTGAATATGTGTAGAATTACAGGAACTAGAATAGCCTTGGTCCTGTTTCTCATATCTGCCTGGAGAGCACATTGTTTTGGCTAAATTGAAGATTATACATCTATTATGATATAGATACTACCATAATTGTGTGGGCACAAGCTGGATGGTGTTGAGAATCTTTTCTTGTGAGTCGTCGTTTTTATCTCCATATGGTCCAAAGCTGTAACTCTTCACTGCTCAGTGCAGTTAACAAAAGGGACATGATAGGTCAGCGGTTGATATCTTATTTCAAATAATTACAGCTCAATTGCTTAATATGTATGCCATCTGTATTTTGACCACATCTATTGCCAAATAATGTGACCGGTTGCAGTAAACCATCACAAAATGAAAATGAAAATCTGTAGCTACTTACAATGTACATTTCATGTTTATTCTGATGGTCTTATTTATTATTTCTGATTTAAAGCAGCAGGACTTTGAATCCTGACATGTAACACATTTGTTCTGTCAATCAGTTGTGTTGATTTACCATTTAATGTTGTACTTAACTCTTTAAAAATATTAGCATTTCTATCATTATTGATTTATCATAGTTAGAAAAAGAGTATTCCATGTGGAACACCATACAATGCTCATCTATTTTTTAGATTTGCTACTTTTGAAAATGCAGGATTCTCTTCAAATTGTCAGCAATGTTCAGGACATGGTAGTGAATCTGCCAAACAAGCAGAATTCAGATGTCACTTTTTCCTTGAAAAAAATTCCCAGGAGGTGTCACTCAGAGTCGCAAGTATGAAAATTTCTGCTTATCGTGAATGGCTTGGGACCTTACTTCAAAAATATTGCCAATAAAATGCTATCATTCATACAACTGAAACCAATCCACACAAAGCTCTCTAATTCAGCAAATGCATCTCCAAAGATCTAAGGGAATTAAAAATAACAGCTTTGTGGGAGGAAGTCTAAGGTGATAGGCAATCTCAGATATGCATCTGTGTATTGTTTCTGCAGCTTTAGATTTTGTCTTAACTTCTCATTTTAACTTCAGCCCAAAGTCTGGCTTGCTTGAAAACTCTGAACAGAATCTTCAGCCAGTGAATAACATGAGCCATGGTGAGAAAATTGGAAAAATTGCATTAGGTGGTCATTGAGGAACTCCTCAGCATTGAGAGCAAAAAGTCTCATTTCCCAATCTACCGTTGAATGGTGAGGCAAGTTTCTCAACAGTGCCTTAGCAGCCATTAATATTATTCCCTAATCTCACTTCATTTACATGCAGTTTTCCATTCTGCCACCTGCTAGATAGAAACTTGATGGCAGTAATTCTTGCCATTAAAGAGAGCAGCCACCTGACAACTCCAGCTTGCTGCTTGCTCCTCCCCCCTCCATCTTGTACACCAGGCACCAAAATCTCAGGGCACACTCCATGGGCAGTGACTGCATGTGCCCTCCATCCACAGGCCTTGGCATGTGACCTGTACTAGTCTTACCATATCATCATGGTACTTCTCCACTCCCCTTAAAATGCAGTTACAAGGCACTTAATTGCTGCACTTTGCAGTGCTCCAGTATCCATCATTGGAATGCTGTTGCAACGATGCTTAGTATTTAAAGACAGGCGTCCATCCCTTGGATTGGACCATGTCATTGCAATCTGGGAATGGCCATGTTTAGTCCTGCAGGTCCAGAGCAAGCAGTCAGGAGCTTTACAGTAAATCGATCAGAAAGCTGCACCGAAATCAGTTTGAGGCTTGCTCAATCATCTGTTAGTGCTATCCATCGAAGTCAGTCGAGCAGGGTGTGTTACAGTCAGTCTTGTGAGCATCAGCTCAATGAAGGTCATAGGATGGTCTCAAAAGTCACTGCTACATTAAGGAAGGGGATGAGAAGCAACAAGCTGGTGTGCAGAGTGGCAGGAATTGTGGAGGGGAAAAATAAAGGGACGTATAAGGGGGAGGAGAATATAATGTATTGGGGGACATGGGCCACTGCATAATGGTGGGGTGGTTTACGGATGGTCACCAACACCACGATCTCAGCAGGGGATTTGGGTAACATGATAACGGGCATGACTATAAACTAGGGCCTGAGGATAAACATTGACAGCTGCAGGCATATTTCCAAGTGGTGTGTGGGAATATGTAGAGGATCAGCACAGATGGGCTGGCCAGGGAATAAAAGAACAAAAGAATAAATGAAAAGTAAGACACAGGAACAGGCCTTTCGGCCATCCAAGCCTGTGCCCATCATCATGCCCTGACTAAACTGAAAAAAACAAAATTTCTGCCCTTATTTGGGCAGTATCCCCCTATTCTCTCTCTATTCATGTATCCATCCAGATCCCTGTTAAATGTCACCAACATGCCTTCTTCCATCACCTCCTCTGGCAGTGCATTCCAGGCTCCTACCACTCTCTGCGTGAGAAACCTTCCTCGCACATCTCCCTTAAACTTTTGCCCTCTCACCTTGAACACGTGCCCTTTTGTATTTGAAGCTTCAAACCTGGGAAAAAACCTCTGACCATTCACCCTATCTACGCCTCTTATAATTTTGCAGACCTCTATCAGGTCTCCTCTCAGCTGCTAACTTTCCAGTAAAAACAATCCTAGTCTTTTTATAACCTTTCCTCATTGCCAATGCCCTTGAGACTGGGCAACGTCCTGGTGAATCTTCCCTGCACTCTCTCCAAAGCTTCCACATCCTTCTAGTAGTGTGGCAACCAAGACTGCACACATTATTCCAAATGCAGCCTAACAAGGGTTTTATATAGCTGCAACTCTTGTACTTCATGCCCCAGCCGAAGGAGCAAGCATGCCATATGCCTTCTTAATCACTTTGGCCACCTGTGTTGCCACTTTTAGGGAACTGTCAACCTGCACATCCAGATCTGTCTGTATGTTAATGTTCCTAAGGGTTCTGCCATTAACAGTATAATTCACACCTAAATTTGATCCTGCAAAATGCATCACCTCACATTTGTCTGGATTAAACTCCATGTGCCACTTCTGTGCCCAAGTTGCCAATCTATCTATACCCTGTTGTATCCTTTCACAATCGTCAGTGCTGTCTGCAACTCCACCAATCTTCGTGTCATCTGCAAACTTACTAATCAGACTACCCACATTTTCCTCCAGATCATTTATTTTTATTACAAACAGAGGACCTAAGACTGATTTCTTTGGAACACCACTAGTTTACTGGTCTCTATTCTGAAAAGTACCCTTCCATTGCTACCCTCTGTTGTCTATGACCAAGCCAATTTTGTATCCATCTAGCCAGCCCACTCCGAATCCTATGTGATTTTAGTTTTTGAACCAAATGTTAGGGAATACAAGGAAAATAAGAACATGAAAGCTGGGGGGTGTCCTTGATTACCAGCTGACCCTGAGACACAATATGTCAAAAATAACCTGCAAAACCTTCCAATTTCATGCCCCTCATAAATGCACACAGCAAATGGATTATGGTTGCATCCATATCTGGAGCAACTGATTTCTTTCCATCCGAGCAGACAGGCTCTACCTGTAAGGGACGTGAAGTCCTTCAAGGGACAATTTCAACAGTATACATTAAAGTAATTTGTAATCATATCAATATGCCGAGTCCAATTGCATGGGGTGCAATTGCTGGTCATAAGTAATCATGACCATGTCATTGATCATTGCAGATTGAAAATGATCATTTATGTGAAACAGAAGCAATCATAGGTGAATTTAAAAGTGATACGTGCAAGCCACAGAGCACCAAGATATTGCAAGATCTTGTAGGCTGCACAGGGACATAGAACATAGAACATAGAACAGTACAGCACAGTACAGGCCCTTCAGCCCACGATGCTGTGCCGAACTTTTACCCTAAACCTAAGGTCTATCTAACCTCCACCCCTACTTTATACTATCATCCATATGCCTATCTAATAGCCGCTTAAATGCCCCTAATGAGGCCGTCTCCACTACCCTCTCTGGCAATGCATTCCACACCCCTACCACTCTCTGAGTAAAGAACCTACCTCTGACTCTCCCCTACATCTACCTCCACTCACTTTAAAGCTATGCCCCCTCGTAACAGCTACCTCCACCCTAGGAAAAAGTCTCTGGCTGTCCACTATACCTGTGATCATTTTGTACACCTCTATCAAGTCACCTCTCCTTCGTCATTCTATAGAGAAAAGCCCTAGCTCTCGCAACCTTTCCTCTAAAGACCTTCCCTCCATTCCAGGCAACATCCTGGTTAATCTCCCCTGCACCTTTTCCAACGCCTCCACATCTTTCTTGTAATGAGGAAACCAGAACTGGACACAATATGGCCGAACCAGGCTTTTGAATAGCTGGAGCATAACTTCACGGCTCTTGAACTCAATCCCTCTATTAATGAAATCTAACACACCATACGCCTTCTTAACAACTCTATCCACCTGGGTGGCAGCTTTCAGGGAACTGTGGACATGAACCCCAAGATCCCTCTGCTCCTCCATACTGCCAAGAATCTTTCCGTTAACCCTGTATTTTGCTTTCAAATTTGTCCTCCCAAAATAAATCACTTCACACTTTTCAGGGTTAAACTCCATCTGCCACTTCTCATCCCAGCTCTGCATCTTATCAATATCCCTTTGTAACCTAGAACAGTCCTCCACACTATCCACAACGCGACCCACCTTCGTATCGTCCGCGAACTTACTAATCCACCTTTCCACTCCTACATCCAAATCATTCACAAAAATCACAAATAGAAGAGGACCCAGAACAGATCCTTGTGGTACACCACTCATAACTGAGCACCATGTTGAATATTTTCCGTCCACTACCACCCTTTGCCTTCTAAGGGTCAGCCAATCTGCCACATTTCCCCCTATCCCATGCCGCTTTATTTTCTGCATGAGCCAACCATGGGGAACCTTATCAAATGCTTTACTTAAATCCATGTATACCATATCCACTGCTCTACCTTCAACCATGTGTTTGGTCACCTCTTCAAAGAATTCAATAAGGTTTGTGAGGCATGATCTACTGCTCACAAATCCATGCTGACTATCACAAATCAAACTGTGCCTATCCAAGTGATCATAAATCCTATCTCTCAGAGCCCTTTCCAATAATTGGCCCACCAACTGACATAAGTCTAACTGGCCTGTAATTTCCGGGGTTTATACCTATTCCCTTTTTTGAACAAGGGAATGACGTTTGCCACTGTCCAATCTTCTGGCACGATACCCATAGACAGTGAGGACAAAAAGATCATTGCAAAGACCCTGCGATCTCTT
The DNA here is from genome assembly GCA_024137785.1 of Ginglymostoma cirratum. NCBI lineage: Eukaryota > Metazoa > Chordata > Chondrichthyes > Orectolobiformes > Ginglymostomatidae > Ginglymostoma > Ginglymostoma cirratum. The sequence goes on along the minus strand of JAHRHZ010000097.1, from coordinate 8,587,807 downwards.
CCCTCGCTTCCCATAGAATCCTTGGATAAATCCCATCAGGCCCGGGGGACTAATCTATCTTCAAGTTCCTCAAAATTCCTAGTACATCTTCCTTACTAACATCCACCTCTTCTAGCATCCCAGCCTGTTTCACACTGTCCTCCCCTACAACTAGGTCCCTCTCAGTTATGAATACCAAAGAAAAGTATTCATTAAGGACCTTTCCTATCTCTTTAGGCTCTGTGCACAAATTCCCTTCACAATCCTTGATCAGCCCTACCCTTTCTCTGGTCATTCTCTCATTTCTCACGTACGTGTAAAAAGCCTTGGGGTTTTCCTTGATCCTATCCGCCAAGATTTTCTCATGCCCCCTTATAGTTCTCCTACGCCCTTTCTTCAGCTCCTTCCTGGATAATTTGTGTCCCTCCAGAGCCTTTTCTGATCCTTATTTCCTAAACCTTATATAAGCACCCTTCTTCCTCTTAACTAGTCGTTCGACCTCTCGAGAACCAAGGCTCCCTCACTCGACCGCATCTTCCCTGCCTGTTAGGGACATACATATTGAGCACACGCAGTATGCATTCCTTAAACAATCTCCACATTTCTATAGTGGTCTTCCCTGACAGCATCTGTTCCCATTTTATGTTATCCAGATCTTGCCTAACAGAATTATAATTACCCTTCCCCCAATTATAAACCTTACCCTGCTGTATGTACCCATCCTTTTCCATGACTATTGTAAAAGTAACAGAGTTATAATTGCTACTGCCAAAATGCTCTCCTACCAACAGGTCTTACACTTGGTCCAGTTCATTGCCAAGCACAAAATCCAACGTGGCCTCTCCTTGTATTGGTCTATCTACATAGTGAGTCAGGAGTCCTTCCTGAATGCACTGGACGAAATCCGTTCCATCTAAACTATTACAACTAAAACATTTCCAATCAATATTTGGAAAGGTGAAGTCACCCATGACTACAACCCTGTGACTTCTGCACTTTTCCAGTATCTGCCTTCCAGTCCACTCCTCCACTTCTCTGCAACTATTAGGGGGTCTGTAAAAAAACCCCAACAAAGTGACTGCTCCTTTCTTGTTCCTGACCTCAACCCAAACTGATTCTGTAGACATATCATTCTCGAACTGCCTTTCCGTAGCTGCTATACTAGCCCTAACTAGCAATGCCACTCCACCGCCTCTTTTACCACCGTACGTATTTCTTTTAAAGCATCTAAATCCTAGAACTTCCAACAACCATTCCTGTCCCTGAGTTACCCAAGTTTCTGTAATGGTCACAACATCGTAGTTCCAAGTGCTGACCCATGCTCTAAATTCATCTGCCTTATTTCTGATACTTCTAGCATTGAAGTACACAGACTTCAAACCATCCCTGTGTCCACAATTACGCGCCATCAACCGCATTTCTTTATTAACAACCTCACTCCCTATTGTGTCTGTTGGAAGGCTGAATACCTCATCCTCTGAATTACAAATCCGGTTCCCCACACCTTGCCAATCTAGTTTAAACCATCCTGTATAGCTCGAGCAAACCTCCCTCCCAGGAAATTTGTGCACTTCTGGTTCAGCTGCAACCTGTCCTTACTGTACAGGTCCCACCCTCTCCAGAATGTGCTCCAATTATCCACATAATGGAAGCTCTCCCTCCTACACCAACCCTGTAGCCACGTGTTTAGCTGCACTCTCTCCCTAGTTCTTACCTTGGTATCACGTGACACTGGCAGTAATCCAGAGATAACTACCCTGTTTGTCCTGGACTTCAGCTTCCAACCTAACTTCCTGTACTCGGATTTCACATTCTCAGTCTTTTTTCTACCAATGTCATTGGTACTGATGTGTATCACATTGCTCACCCTCCCCCTTAAGGATCTTGAAGGCACGATCCAAGACGTCACAGACCCTGGCGTCCGGAGGCAACATACCATCCGTTCGTCTCATTCGCGTTCACAGAACCGCCTGTCTGTGCCTCTAACTATTGAATCCCCCACTACAATTGCTCTCCTATTCTCCCCTCTTCTGAGCCACAGAGCCAGACCCTGTACCAGACACCCGGGCCCTGTGGCTTACCCCTGGTAGGTCATCGCCCCAAACAGTATCCAAAACAGTATACTTATTGTTGAGGGGAATGACCACAGGGCATCCCTGCACTGACTGTTTCCTTCCCTTCCCTTTCCTTACTGTCACCCAACTGCCTTCATTCTGAGGGGTAACTGTGTCCCTGTCGCTTGTTTCTATCACCACCTCAGGCTCCTGGATGATCCTGTGTTCATCCAGCTCCTGTTCCCTAACATGGTCTTTGAGGAGCTGGAGCTGGGTGCACTTCCCACAGATGAAGTCAGCAGAGTCACTGCTGTTGACTCTTACCTCTCACATCCTGCAGGAGGAACATTGCACTGCCCTGACTGCCATTCCCTCTAAATTTAAACTTCCCCGAAAGATTTGTAAAAAGTAGAGAATAACTTACTTACCCTTTTATTCTGAGGTTAGAGGAGGTGGAAGGGTGGGAGACACCACTCTTGTGCTCTCAGTCCCCACCTGCTCTTCCTCTGCCACCAAAAATAAGGGCCCCAAAGCACTAACTGTTAGTTATTATACTCTCCGCTTACCTTTCCAGCAGTCCCCTTACGCTCTGTCTGGACTCAGAGAAAATCGTTGTGCTTATTGACACAGAGTCTTTTTCTTTTGGTTAGAGGAGGAGGGTGGGTGGGAGACACTACATGTGTAGTGTTTCGGGTTTAGCCACTGCCAGAATATATGATATTACCTTCGCAGCAATCCCCTCGCGCTCTCTTCCGACTCCTGGCATAGAACTGATTTCCTCGCAATTTGAATGGTCAGCATTTATCAATGTGCTCTTTGTATGCAATGGTACACTTCTTGAGTGATGTGGGGCTGGGAGGAGAATGGGCCAGTATAGAATCATAGAATCCCTATAGTGCAGAAAGAGACCATTTAGCCCATTGTGTCTGCACTGACCTTTCAAATAACATCCCACCCAGACTCAGCCCCTATGTTATTCTCGTAAACCCACATTTATGATGCCTAATCCACTCAGTCTACATATCCCTGGACACTATGGATAATTTAGTTTGACTTAACTTACAAATCTTTGGACTATGGAGGAAACCGGAGCACCCGACGGAAACCAATACAGACACAGAGGTAAGCGTGCAACTTCCACACAGACAGTCACCCAAGGTTGCAAATGAACCCGCATCTCTGGCACTGTGAGGCAGCAGTGATAACTACAGAGCCACTGTGTGCCCTTATCCATACGAGACAACACTTATGATCTCCTGAATTCATTGGAATAACGTCTTGTATCACAGTTCCAACTGGAGGCATTCCATGGCCCCTCTTGTCAGACTGCTCCATGTCCCACTGTATGGAGGAGTAATGCAAGCTGTGAGTGATGTCAGTGTTGAGTGCTTCCATTATAATGGATTTGTTCTGTTTCTATGTTCCTCACAGGTTCATTGTAAGTAAGAGAGATGGATACAGCTGCAGCAGAAGTTATCATGACTGTTGCTGTGGTGCGAGAAAGGTGCAGAGAAATTGAGCAGGAACAGACAAGCCAGGTATCCTAGGATCAGCAACAACATCTAACAGCGTCCACATGAAGAGGCTATAGCTGAGGTTTCCCTCTAGATGCACCAGCGGTACTGGAGGGCTAGAGTCTTTCATCCTTAATGCCATTTCCTCTGATGACAAAGCACAGTGACACCTGGGACACTGTCACAGACCGATGCTAACTGCCGGAGTGGGGCCAATGACAAAAAGGGATGGGTGGCCATCCTATCCCAAGGTGTTGGAGCATTGAACTTTCCTGCAATCAGCTGCCTCCAAGGACCCAACAGCAGTCTGTGTGGGCTCTCTCAATCCTCAACCAACAAATATATTGTGGCTGTTACTGATGTAATTTGTGCCAGATCACATTGCTTCATCACATTTCCCTGTGACAAGGTAGGTGCTGTAATTTTGTCAGTGTTTTGTCAACATAACTGGCTTCCCCCAGAGTTAGGAAGTGAGAAATTGTGCACAGTTATGTTGAGCAGCCCATATCATAGCAGTTCAGCAACAGAAAACAATTCCATTCAAAGTACAAGTCATTGGTGAACTTGTCATCTGCTATCATGTCTTAGAAGTCTGTGTCAGGAGTTGCCAAAGTGCCTATGTACTTGAGAACTGTCATGTTCCTGATTGTTTCAAGGGTTGGATGTCTTACAAGGCTGGCTACTGGGAGACAAGGGCAACCCTCTATGCCTATAGCTGATGACTCTGTTACACAGCCGCTTGACTGAGGCTGAGCATAGATACAGTTCTGCCCATTCTTCCACCAGGGCCATGGTGGAGATGATAGGCCTTTCGAATATGAGGTTTTTATGCTTGAATCAGTCTGGGGGTCCTTGTAATACAATCCAAATAGAGTGTGCCACATAGTGTGCCCAATTCTGGCAGGTGTGCTCTGCATAACTGGATCAGGCAAAGGAGGGGATGTGATGTATTCTCAACGGCTGCAAGATCAGCAGTAGTCCTCCAAGGAGGAAGATAAAGTATTGAACAATATTTTCAGCAGGATAGAGTGCTGCAGCATCAGACACTACAAGCCAGACAGGACTTGATAACACCCAGTCTAATGGATGTGAGCTAATTCCAGTGATCATTCATTGATCCAAAATTTGTTGGTGCTTGAAAGGCAAGCAGTTTGAGTTTGTTCTAACAGCCAAAGCAGCTTTATTTGTTTGTATGTTATTGCTTCTGCAATGGTTTGAAACATTTGAGGTTTCTCTTACATGATGATCTCACATTGAACAATGAAAAAATGCTGTGGTCTACATTGGGCATTGGGGAAACAGTCGCACTGACTTAGAGATGGATGGAAGAGAGGAATACGCTAAGAATACGTAAATTGTGAGGCTTGGTTCTTCAACAGTAATAGTAAGACTATATACTTGAATTTGAAATGAAATGTCAGCTGTGCCCTCTATGTGCTGTACAGAACTGGAGCTGTACAGGACTTTGGTTAGGTCACAGCTGGAGTACTGTGAGCATTTCTGGTCACCACACTATCAAAAGGATGTGATTACACAGGAGTGAGTGCTGAGGTGATTCACCATGATGTAGTGCTTTAGCTAGGAAGAGAGGCTGGAAAAGCTTAGGTTGTTTGCTTTGGAGCAGGGAAATTTAAGGGGAGACCCGATTGAGGTGTATAAGCTTGTGAGGGGAATATGTACAGATGAATACCAAGCAGCTGTTCCCCTTCATTTAAGGGTCAAATACAAGGGCGCACTGTTTTAAGGTAAAGAGCAGATGTTAAAAGGGGAGTTGAGAAAAATCTTTTACTCCCTCAGGGTGGCTGGTGTCTGAGGTACACAAAATGGGAGGATAGTAGAGGCAGGCGACCTTACACTCAGAACTATAGGTCAAATATTGCAAAGTGTGATTAATGTAAAGTTTGCTTGGTGTTTGGCAGTACAAACCCGATGGGCCAAAGGGCCTTCCTGAACAGTATGATTCTATGATTCTAAACCTGCCACAATGTTGAAAACCTCTATCAAGTATCTCCTTAATCTCCTTTGCACCAAGAGGAAAAAAAAGTTTCTTCAACTCAGCCTTGTAACTTCAATCCCCCATCCCTGAAACCATTCAATTAAATGCCTATGATTATTCTCAAGATGCTTACATACTTCTTTATTTCTTTGTTTCTTCTTTCACTTCATTGTTCTACCCTTTGTGAAAAATTGGGGAGATGTTGCATGCATTTTCAAGACCAGGGTACCAACCTGTTAAACCATGCCATGGTGCTCTTCTGCGACCAACAAGTCCTGCAGTGGGACTTGAACCCAGAAAGTATGGCTCAGAGCAGGGCTGCTGCATTGTGATGAAAACAACAAATGCTGGAAATCACAGCAGGTAAGGCAGTGTCCTTGGACTGAAAGCAAGCAAACGTTTCGAGTATAGATGACTCTTCAGAGCTACACTGTGAACCATAAGACTGCCATACATCCTTCCAAGCATATGGTCAGAAGGTGAAATACTCCAGAGCTTTTAATACCACATGCAGTCTAACTTCTCAGTTTTTGTGCTTTCTAAAATTAATTAAGAGGATGTCGCTTGGGCTAGCATTTATTGCTTGTGCCTAATTGCCCTTCACATGGTGGTGGTGAGCTTTCTTCTTGAACCATTGCAGTCTGTGTGCTCTTGGATAGTCTCACAAGGCCATTAGGGAGGGAGATCCAGGATTTTGACCCACCGACATTGAATTCCAATAAATTTATTCAGTATGATATCCCTACATGAATTCATAATTTGTAACACAAAACTAAACTGAATACAAAAATATAGTGGAGAACTGAAAAATGAAATGAGGTGCAAAAGGAAAATAAGAATAAAAGTGTAGACAATAAAAAAGAAACTCCCAAATTTTTTATAAACTCAAAGAATAAGACGTTTGCCAATGGAAGGATGCCCAGTTAGGAACCAAAAAGGAGATTTGTTTTGGGGTGGGGAGTATTTTTAAATATTCACAAATTACTCTACATCTGTCTTTAATAAGGAAGAAGATTCTGCCAAAGTCACAGAAAAGGACAGGGCATAGGAAAGTGGATAAAAATTAATTAAAGAGGAAGTGTCTAAAGATTGACCGAGCTCAAATTAGAAATGCCAACCAGTTTAAATGCAATGCTTCCTGAGATAAGAAGTGAAGAGACAGCAGTGGCTCTGACCATAATCGTTTCATTCTTTTTGGATCTGTGAGGATTGGAGGATTGCAAATGTTACAGATCTATTCGAAACTGGGGAGAGATTAGAAAACTGGTCAGCTTAGCATCAATTTTGAGGAAATCTTTTGAATCAATAATCTAGGACAAAATTAATTCACCTTTGTAAAAATATGGGTTAATACAAGATAGCACAGGTTTATTAAAGGCAAATACTTTGACAAACTTGATTGTGTCCTCAGATAGAGTAATGGAAAAGATTGCTTATGATAGTGTATTAGTGTTTGTGTATATGGATTTCAAAAGGTGTTTGATGAAATACCATATAAAGAGACCTATTAGGAAAGATGAAATTCCAAGGGGCAGTGACTGCAAGGATACAAAATTAGCTACAGGACCGAAAGCAAAACTCCCCAAAAGACCTTCCAACAGTATCACTCATCAAGACTTTTCAACATCCCCTCCCCGGTGACCTTCGAATCCCCTGCATCCTCTAACTTCTCTCCTTACAAGGTCCGCCTCAAGACCTACTGATTCGCCACTGGACACGATGATTCTCAACACTCCTGGACATGCTGAATCCTTCCCTAGCCTAATGCTTTCAGAGACCCAAGACCCTACTTCTCTCCTTCCCTAAAATGCTCCAACTCCCAAAGACTGAGACAATCTTTCCAACATCCCTGACTACCATCTGATTTGTTAACTCCCAAGATCCACCAACTTGCCTCACATCCATATTGAACAGTTTGCACATATTGCCAGCTATTGAATTGTGCTACTGTTTTCACTTTTGGAGTTCATTTTGTTGAATTAAAGGAGCAGTAATTACTGTTTTTGAACTCTGGGGGGAGAAGAAAAGATCAAAATAACAGTACTTTAAAAAGGAGGAAGACAGAAAAAGGCAGTTAGTACAAGGGACGTGAATCAAACTGAGAAATAAACCCACACTGCTATCTGACTCAGCAGTGAATTTGCACAGCTGACTGCCTCTGCTGCTTGATTCGATGTATCTCTGAAGATGGGAGTTATCTAAGAAAAATGAACAAACAGTGAAATTCACAGCTGACCTTGGAGAAACCTGTGTAGACAGCTCACAGCAGGGGAGCAGCTTTGTAGCTTTTTAAAGCCTTCCTTTTATTTTGTAAATTTACAATAGTGAGTAGAGTGGGTTCCTTTTTGATTATATGTTTCATTGAGATCTATCTTTTGATTAAACTATAAAAATATAAAACATAGGTACTAAGTTAAAAACCAAAAGATGCTCGAAATCAGGAACAAAAACAAAGTTGCTGGAAAATCTCAGCAGGTCTGGCAGCATCTGTGAAAGAAAAATCAGAGTTAACATTTCAGATTCGGTGACCCTTCCTCAGGGCCTTTGCTGTCCCATGTTGGACATTAGGGAGAGTTTCCCTCCTACTGATGATTATGTCTGTATGAAGTGTGTTTGGTTGCAAATCCTATCAGATTGTATGGATTGATTGCAGTGACAGTTAAAGGCAATGAGGAATTTACAGGAGCTACGGGATGTGATGGAGGGCAGTTGCAGGAACGGAGATAAACTGAAGATACAGTCAGGCAGAGAAAGTAGGAACTGCAGATGCTGGAGAATCTAAGATAACAAGGTTTGGAGCTGGATGAACACAGCAGGCCAAGCAGCATCAGAGGAGCAGGAAAGCTGACGTTTTGGGCCAAGACCCTTCTTCAGAAATGGGGGAGGGGAAGGGGGTTCTGAAATAAATAGGGAGAGACAGGGAGGCAGATTGAAGATGGATAAAGGAGAAGATAGGTGGAGAGGAGACAAACAGGTCAAAGAGGCGGGGATGGAGCCAGTAAAGGTGAGTGTAGGTGGGGAGTTAGGGTGGGGATAGGTCAATCAAGGGAGGACGGACAGGTCAAGGAGGTGGGATGAGGCTGGTAGGTAGGGGATGAGGGTGGGGCTTGAGGTGGGACCTCACCTTTACCATGGACGTCCAGTCCCTATACACCTGCATTCCCCATGCAGATGGCCTAAAGTCCCTCCGCTTCTTCCTGTCCCGCAGGCCCAACCAGTCCCCCTCCAATGACACCCTCATCCGCTTAGCCGAACTCGTCCTCACCCTTAAAACTTCTCTTTCAATTCCTCCTACTTCCTACAGACAAAGGGGGTGGCCATGAGTACCCGCATGGGCCCAAGCTACGCCCGCCTCTTTGTAGGTTACGTGGAACAATCCCTCTTCCGTAGCTACACTGGTCCTAAACCCCACCTCTTCCTCCGTTACATTGATGACTGTATTGGTGCCACCTCGTGCTCCCATGAGGAGCTTGAACAGTTCATTCACTTCACCAACACCTTCCACCCCAAGCTGAAGTTCACCTGGACCATCTCTCCTTCCTGGACCTCTCAGTTTCCATCTCTACCAACCACCTGGAATCCGATATCCATGTCAAGCCCACCGACTCCCACAGCTACCTGGAGTACACCTCCTCCCACCCACCTTCCTGCAAAAATGCCATCCCCTATCCCTTCGCCTCCGCCGCATCTGCTCCCAGGATGAGACAATCCACTTCCGAACATCTCAGATGTCCTCGTTTTTCAAGGACCGCAACTTCTCCCCCTCAGTGGTCGAGAACGCCCTCGACCGTGTCTCCCGCATTTCCCGCAACTCATCCCTCACACTCCCTCCCTGCAATAACAACCAAAACAGAATCCCCCTCGTCCTCACGTACCACCCCACCAACCTCCGGATCCAATGCACCATCCTCCAACAATTCCACCATCTGCAATCCGACCCCACCACCAAAGACATTTTTCCCTCCCCACCCTTATCTGCTTTCCGAAGGGACCACTCTCTCCATGACTCCCTTGTCTGCTCCACACTCCCCTCCAGCCCCACCACACCCGGCACTTTTCCCTGAAACTGTAGGAAGTGCTACACCTGCCCCTACACCTCCCCCCTCACCCCCATCTAAGGCCCCAAGAAGACCTTCCACGTCAAGCAGATGTTCACCTGCACATCAGCTAATGTGGTATACTGCATCCGCTGTTCCCGTTGTGGCCTCCTCTACATCGGGGAAACCAAGCGGAGGCTTGGGGACTGCTTTGTGGAACACCTACGCTCGGTTCGCACTAAACAACTGCGCCTCCCAGTCGTGAACCATTTCAACTCCCCCTCCCACTCCTCAGACGACATGTCCATCCTGGGCCTCCTCCAGTGCCACAATGATGCCACCCGAAGGTTGCAGTAACAGCACCTTATATTCCGCTTGGGAACCCTGCAGCCCAATGGTATCAATGTGGACTTCACAAGCTTCAAAATCTCCTCTCCCCCAACTGCATCCCAAAACCAGCCCAGCTTGTCCCCACCTCCTTAACCTGTCCTTCCTCCCACCTATCCCCTCCTCCCACCTCAAGCCCCACCCCTATCTCCCACCTACTAGCCTCATCCTGCCCCCTTGATCTGTCCGTTCTCCCTGGACTGACCTATCCCCTCCCTAACTTCCCACCTACACTCACCTTTACTGGCTCCATCCCCGCCTCTTTGACCTGTTTGTCTCCTCTCCACCTATCTTCTCCTTTATCCATCTTCAATCTGCCTCCCCCTCTCTCCCTATTTATTTCAGAACCCCCTTCCCCATCTCCATTTCTGAGGAAGTGTCTAGGCCCGAAACGTCAGCTTTCCTGCTCCTCTGATGCTGCTTGGCCTGCTGTTCATCCAGCCCTATACCTTGTTATCTTATATACAGTCAGGCAGATGGGTTACCTCCAGGAAAGTTAGGAGAGAGGGGCAGATTGTGCAGGAGTCTTCTGCGGCTATCCCCATCTCAAACAAGTATGCTGTTTTGGAAAACGTGGGAGGTGATGGATTCCCAGGGAATGTAGCACCGACAGCCAGATTGTTGGTATTTAGACTAGCTCTAATACAACAAGGGGTATGTCAGATTCCAAGCAATTGATTATGAAAAGGGACTCTCTAGTTAGAGGCACAGACACACATTTCTGCGGCTGACAGCAAGACATCAGAATGGTGTATTGCCTCCCTGGTGCCAGGATCAAAGGTATCTCGGAAAGGATACAGAATATTCTCAAAGGAGAGAGGGACCAGCAGGAGGTTGTTATACTCATTAGAAGAAACAACTTAGAAAGAGAAAAGGATGAAATTCTGAGGAAAGAACACAGGACATTAGGCAGGAGGGTAGTAATATCTGGATTACTCCTGCATCAACAATCTAGTGAGGGTAGGAATAGGAGGGTAGAGCAGACAAACATGTGGCTGAAGAGCTGATGCAAGGGAAAAGGATTCGCATTTTTGGATAATTGGAATCTCTTCTGAGGTAGAAGTGACCTGTATAAGATGGACAGATTGCATCTGAATTAGAAGGGGACTAATATACTGGCAGAGGGATTTGTTGGAACTGCTCGGGGTGGGGAGGTGAATCAGGGAGACAGTGAAGAAAGAAAGTAGTGTGAGACTGGCACAGTTAGGAAATGGAGTAAGTTAAATAGTCAGGGCAAGCAGGAAAAAGGCAGAGAACGAGGTAGGACTGATAAACTGCATTTATTTCAATGCAAGAGGCCTGACAGGTAAGGCAGGTGAACTCAGGTCATGATTGGGAACATGGGACTGGGGTATCATAGCAATTACAGAAACGTGGCTCGGGGATGTTCAAGACCGGCAGCTTAATGTTCCAGGGTACAGATGCCATAGGAAGGATAGAAAGGAGGGCAAGAGAGGAGGGGGAATAACATTTTTGATTAAGGATAACGTTACAGCTGTACCTAGGGAGGAGATTCCCGGGAATACATCCAGGGAAGTTATTTGGGTGGAACTGAGAAATAGGAAAGGGATGGTCACCTTATTGGGATTGTACTATAGACACCCCAACAGTCAATGGGAAATTGAGAAGCAAATTTGTAAGATCTCAATTATCTGTAAGAATAGGATGGTTATGGTGGGGGATTTTAACTTTTCAAACACAGACATAGTGTTAAGGGCTTGGATGGAGAGGAGCTTCTTAAGAGTGTACAAGAAAATTTTCTGATTCAGCATGTGGATGTACCTACCAGCAAAGGTGTAAAATTAGACCTACCCTTGGGATAATAAGGCAGGACAGGTGATTGAGGTGTCAGTGGGGGAGCAGTCTTGGGACCAGTGACCATTATTCTATTAATCTTAAAATAGTGATGGAAAAGGATAGACTATATCTAAAAGTCAAAATTCTAATTTGGAGAAAGGCCAATTTTGATAGTATTATGCAAGAATTTTCAAAAAGTTGATTGTGGGCAGATGTTTGCAAGTGATGGTTGGAAAATGGGAAACCTTCAAAAATGAGATAACGAGACTCCAGAGACAGTATGTTCCTACTGGGTGGAAGGCAAGGTGTAGGGAATGCTGGAAGACTAGAGAAATTGAGGTTTTGGTCAAGAATAAGAAGAAAGCAAATGTCAGGTATAGACAGCAGGGATCAAATGAATCCCTAGAAGAGCAGTAGGAGTATACTTAAGAGGGAAATCATGAGGGCAAAAAGGGGACATGAAATAGCTTTGGCAAATTGGGTTAAGGAGAATCTAAAGGGATTCTGTAAATACATTAAGGACAAAAGGTTAACTAGGGAGAGAATAGGGCCCCTTAAAGGTTGCCTATACGTGGAACCACAGATGGGGAGATACTAAACAAATATTTTACATCAGTGTTTACTGTGGAGAAGGATATGGAAGATATAGAACGTAGGGAAGTAAATAGCGATCTCTTGAAAAATGTCCATATTACAAAGGAGGAGGTGCTGAATGGCTTAAAACACAAAGTTGCATAAATCCCTGGCACCTGATCAAGTGTGCCCTAGAGTTCTGTGGGAAGCTAGGGAAGTGATTGCTGGGCCCATTGTTGTGATATCTATATCATCGAAGCCACAGATGAGGTGCTGGAAGACTGGAGGTTGGCTAATGTGGTGCCACTATTGAAGAAATATGGTAAGGAAACGCCAGGGAACTATAGACCGGTGAGCCTGACATCAGTGGTGGGCAAGTTGTTGGAGGGAATCCTGAGGGACAGGATTTACATGTATTGGGAAAGGCAAGGACTGACTTGGGGTAATCAACATTGCTTTGTGTGTGGAAAATCATGTCTCACTAACTTAATTGAGTTTTGATGCTGTACAGGACATTGGTTCGGCCACTTTTGAAATATCGTGTGCAATTCTGGTCTCCCTGCTATAGGAAAGATGTTGTGAAACTTGAAAAGCTTCAGAAAAGATTTACAAGAATGATGTCTGTGTTGGAGAGGCTGAATAGGCTGGGGTATTTTCCCTGGAGTGTCAGAGGCTGACAGGTGACTTTGAGGTTTTTAAAATCATGTTAGGCATAGATATGGTAAATAGACAAGGTCTTTCCCCAGGGTGGGGGAGCCCAAAACTCGAGGGTATAGGTTTGTGGTGAAAGGGGACACATTTAAAAGGTACCTAAGGAGCAACTTTTTCACATAGAGGGTGGTGTATGCATGGAATGAGCTACCGGAGGACATGGTGAAGGCTGGTACAATTACAACATTTAAAAGCCATCTGGATGGGCATATGAATAGGGAGGGTTTAGAGGAATATGGGCCAAATGCTGGCAAATGGGACTAGATTTACTTAGGGTATCTGGTTGGCATGGACAAGTTGGGCAAAGGGTCTTTTTTAGTGCTGTATATCTCTATCACTCTATGACAATCTTAAAATATTTTAAAACAATGCTTGCATATTTTATTACAGTAGTTAGCTCTGTGAAGTTCTAATTCAACCATTTGCTTTAGACCTTTATTGAGGAACTTGCATTGTAGTTCATCCTAAAATGTCAAATGCATTCCTTTTAATTAAAAGATGTGCGTTGCGTCATAACTTTATTGTAAAGTGTCTTCAATCTGTTATTATAATCCCAGTCTATTTTGGGAGACAATTTCTCTTTGGTACTTTAATGCATTTTCCAAGAAGAGTTTGTAATAGAAGGATTAGCCAAAAACTAGAAAATTAATAAACATACTGCACATGTTGCAGCTCACTAGTCAGGAAGCCATAACCTCCTTGCTGCTCCATTAACCAGCATGGGTAAGTGTAAGTTTCTATATTCCCCAGAACGCTATCACACACTACATGACATTTGCAATATTAAATGGCACCAATGTATGACAACACCTCACATGTACTGCCAGCATTATTTATATAACTTCTTAAATGATGCCTTATAAATAATTTATAACATTACACAAATGAAGGAATTTTGCAGAGAAGAAATCATATGCTAATATGTCCTCATTGCTAACCCTTGATGCACATTCTAGGCCAGATAATTAGAAGCGCTTTACAGAAAGAAGAATTGCTCATAATATTGCAACAAATCAATGGAGTCAGAGTGAGCTCGAGTTCAATGCATATTTTTCCAAAATCATCCAAGACATCGTAAAAGTTTATCAAGCAACTGGTATGCAGTATTATCGGTCTCAGTTGCCAATTCCAAATATGTATTAATGTCCTTTCAGGGCAAGAAGGATTATAGTTCAAAATCTTTGAAGTCTCACTGATCAATTTAGTCATAATCTGAGATCGTGCAGCTGACATATATATCTTCATTCCAGATATTCTTAGAAGTAAAACAATTCCTCAGCAATGGGCTTTGCAAACGTGTAAGAAAAATGAACAGATAACAAATTACTGCAGCAATATCTAATTAGTTGGTGTACTTCTACAGACAACAAGAGAGTGCATACCGTGATCAAGAATACAAACCTGAGAATGTGAAGGAGAAATCAACAAAAGAATGTTGATATGTTATTGACCGATCATTTTTCAACCCTGTCTCCTCACCCTGTGTAAAGTGAGTAAGGGCAGGTAGAGAGGCTTAGTCCTGCTCCACTTCTTGCTCTGCCAGTAACTTAATGTGGTTGTCTTTGGTCAGTAAGTATCATATTTCCAACTTGCGCCCCGAATCTTTGTACCAGGCACGACTTCGACCAGTAGGACGTTTCCTCCCATTTCCCACTGACTGCAGTTTTACTTGATGCAAAACTCAAACAAGTGCTGCTTCGATGTCAAGGACAGTCACTAGTATCATAGAGATCTACAGCACAGAAAAAAAGCCACTTTGCCTGTCGCATCCAATCTGGTCAAAAACAACCTAACTAATGTAATCCCATTGTCCAACACTTGGCTTATAGTCTTGTATGCCTTGACTTCTCAAATGCACACCTAAATACTTCTCAAGTGTAATGAGGCTTTCTGCCTTTACCATCCTTACTGGCAGCGAGTATCAGATTCCTGCCACCCTCTCCATGAAAACATTTTTCTCACATCTCCTCTAAACCTTCTGCCCCTTGCCTTAAATCTATGCCCTCAGTCATTGATTCCTCCATCAAGGGAAAATGATTCGTCCTGTCCACCTTACCTATGCTCTTATAATTTTATACGTTTCAGTCATGGCCCCTTTCAAATTCCTTTGCTCCAAGGAAAATGACCCCAGTCTGTCCAATCACTCTTTGCACTGAAATTCTGCATTCCACATAAGTAACTCTGCATCCTCTCCATTGCTATTACATCCTTCCTGTAATGTGGATTCTAGAACTGACTTCAATCCCAGAGTACATTTTATCTATGCCTGGACTAAGGACTATCAAAGGGTCAGGAGCATCAAAAAGCAGGTTATTGTTGAACAAGTCTCATTTGGTAGTCCATTGATAGCCCTTTCCATCATTTTGCTAATGACCAACAAGGAAGCCATTGGTTATAGGGACCTCCTAAGAAGGTAGAATAAAGTCCACAATCCAATCAGCCACAATCTTGTCAAATGGCAGAGGGCTGAATGGCCTGCTTCTTCTCCTATTTCTCATGTTATGATCTTATGAACAGCTTTGATCCAGTCTCCATAATGGAAAAAATAAGGGTAATGTGATGTGATGTCAAGTGAAAGGAATACTGAATCAAATATTGAAGCTTACAGAAGTTAATAAGAATGTAACAACATGAGAACTAGGAGCAGGAATAGGCAATTCAGCCCCTCTAGCCTGCTCCACCATTTGATATGATCACTGCTGATCATGAGTCAGCCTCAACTCCACTTACCTGCCTGTCTTCCAAAGCCTTCAGCCCATTACTAACTAAAGTTTGTCTATCTCCTCCTTATATTTATTCAATGTACCAGCACTCTGAGGTAGTGAATTCCACAGATTCACAACCCTTTGAGAGAAGTAATTTCTTTTCATCTCTGTTTCAAATCTATTTTAAATTAATGAATTGCAATGGCTTAGATGATGGGAGTAAAGGCATAGTAACTAAATTTGAAGACAATACGTAGGAAATATCTTGTGAAGAAGACATAAGTGGTCACAAATGATAAAAGTAGTTCGAGGGTGTGGGTGAAATTCTGGCAGATACGGTATAATGTGAGAAAAATGTGAAGTTGTTCACTTTGACAGGAAGAATGATTAAAAAAAATTGCATAAACAATTGATGACTGCAGAATTCGAAGGTGCAGAGGGATTTAGGTGCTCCAGTGCATCAGTCACAAATAGGTTAGTATACAGGAATAACACATAATCAACAAGTCTAATGGGATGACCTCTTTTATTATGAAAATAATTGAACATAGAAGTAAAAATATGATGCCTCAATTATCCCGGGCATTGGTGAGCCCACATCTTGAATGCTATGTGTGGTTTTGGTCTCCTTATTGAAGGAAGAATGTAACTTCATTGGAGATGGTTTAGAGGTGGTTTACAACATTGATTCTTGAATGAGCAAGTTGTCAAAGGGAGGGTTATTTGTCAAGCAGGGTTGTTTCCACTGGAGTTTAGAAGAGTGAGCAGTGACTTGAATAAGATCCTGAATAATCTTGGCAAGGTGGACATGATAAAAATGTTCCTCTTGTGTCAGTATAGAACTGGGGAGCACTGTTTTAAAAATTAAGGGCTGGCCTTTTCGAGCAGAGACGATGAGAATGTTTTTGCTGTCAGTGTGTTGAGTGACTTTTGAACTTTCAGCCTCAGAAGGTTGTGGAGTCATTAAGTATTTTTAAAGTGGAAGTAGATAGATTTTTTTTTTATCAGGCAGGGGAATCAAATGTTATTTAGGGATTGATCAGAATGTGGAATTCAAAACAAAAACAGATAGCCATGATCTTATCGAATGGCGGAACAGGCCTGAGGACTCAAGTCCTTGCTCTTATTTCGTATGTATTTTAAGAAGGTCAATAATTTGCCCTAATTTGCATACGCTTTAATTTAGCGACCACTAAAAAGATGGCAGCCACAAGGATATTATAATCTTGAGGCATCGTCCGAGAAAGATCTGCATTTTTTAAAAAACACATCCTGCATTTTTTAAAAATACATTCTGGCCATAGCGGTTTGGTCACCCTTGTAGAAAACACACCCCATAGAAAGGTTGAGTGCCCTTCCAAGCCACTCACTATCCTGACTTGGACATATATTGCCACTCTTTCACTGTTGCTGGTCAAAATCCTGGAATTCCCTCCCAGAGGGCATTGAGGATTAACCTACTGTAGGTGGACCGCAACAGTTCTAGAAGACAGCTCACCACCACCATCTCAAGGGCAACTGGGATTGGGCAATAAAT
Organism: Ginglymostoma cirratum; assembly: GCA_024137785.1. Classification (NCBI taxonomy): domain Eukaryota; kingdom Metazoa; phylum Chordata; class Chondrichthyes; order Orectolobiformes; family Ginglymostomatidae; genus Ginglymostoma; species Ginglymostoma cirratum. The sequence continues at coordinate 8,570,517 of JAHRHZ010000097.1, read as the reverse complement.
GCTGGCCAGTCAGCAATGCCCATGTCCCAAGAGTGAATAAAATAATTTGCTTGCTGGTATGGCCCACTGATGCCTGCAGCTCTATTGGCAACAAGGTACCACAAGAAGCCTCATAGCTCCATCATAACCAATTGCCAGAAGACCATCTCCAGACATCTCCAGCCATCTCCTTCATTGGGCACTTGGGGGGAGTCCATTGGCTCAGAGAGTGAAACATTTGCAACAATCTTTAGCCAGAAGTGCTGAGTGGTCCCTGGTGGTTCCTAGCAACACAGATACCACACTTCAGCCAATTCAATTTACACAATATGATGGTAAGATATGGTTGGACGCACTGAATACTGCAAAGGCTGTAGGCCCTGACAACATTCTGGCAATAATAGTGATGTCTTAAGCACAAGAGCTTGCTGCACTCCTAGCCAATCTATTCCAGCTCAGCTACAACATTGGCATTTGCCCGACAATATGGAAAACTTCCAGATACACATCAACCTAGCCAATTAATCCCCCCCATCAGTCTATTCTAGATAATCAATAAAGTGATGTCATCAATAGTATCACTGACAGTGCCAGCAAGCAACACATGGTCACATGGAAAGAAAGCAGAGTTAATGGGTTCAAGTCCAGTTTGAAGAAGGGTCACTCGAAACATTAACTCTGCTTTCTCTCTACAGATGCTGCCAGACCTGCTGAGTTTCTCTAGCAATTTGTTTTTGTTTCAGATTTCCAGCATCCACAGTTTTTTGTTTTCTTTTGCTCATGGTCAATAACTTTTCCCTAAAGCTCCATTTAGATTCTGCCAAAGATGCTCAACTCATTGTAGCCTCAGTTCAATCATGGACAAAAGAGCTGAATTCCAGAAGTGAGGTGATAGTAACTGCTCTTGACACTATGGCCACATTTCATCAAGTATTTGAGAGTGTCCACAACACTCCAAGCCTCCTCTACTATTGCACCTATAAAGTGCCCCTTCAAATACTCAAGGTGAAACTGCGCTATGGAGATCCATGCTACAAATGTTCATACACAATGAAAAAATGAAATCAGAAGTAAAATGAAAATGAGATATCCTTATTGAAATTGAAGTCTAGCACACATCCCACAGTCCTGAGCATTTATTGCTCACTACTAACAACATTTGCTCCAATCTCATCTGATAATATTGGAACAATATGAGAATAAGGAAATTCTGCAAAATTAGACTGGAACAGTAAGTTGACAGGTGGGTAAGTTATAATAATGCACCATCAACTAATAAACTATCAGAAAACCTGCTCCGATGGTGCTTCCTTTTTAAGTTCTGTCAGTTTGAAGGTTAAAGAACACTGGTGAGTTATGTACATATATCTCAATATATACATCAACAATTGACTTAACTCACTTTCCCTTTAATTGTCGTTAGATATACTCCTATAGGTTGTAAATTGTTTTACAAGTTCTGACTTTTCACATCATTTTTTTAAACAACTGAATTATTTTTATATCTGTGAGATAGTTTGAATGAGCTTGAGGAAACACATTTATCGACTGAAATATTCAGCTCCTCAATAACCTGGCTACAAATGCAAGCATGCAATTTAGACACTACTAGGGCAATAGTAAAAGATATACATTTAATGTATTGGTTTGACATTCATTTGTCTGCTATTTTAGCAGGAGCATTAACTCATTTGAAATAAACTGGTTAATGTGCTTCAAAACAACAGACTGAAAAGTGTTATATAAATACACAAGCTTTCATCTTCTACTAACCCCAGTTGTATTTCTTGCCTGCTATGTCATTTTGGAAGTATTTGTATACAGGACCAGTTTTTGCTATACATAGTGGAGTTCAAAAATGACAGACCTGTCAAATACTCTGGAAGTACTTTTACTAAGGTGTCTGGTAACAACTATATTAGAGTTTTTTGTTCTAATGCAACAAATCAAGTTTAGAAGTGTCTTACGATGGTTTTGAAGTCTGGGAAGAATTAAGAAAGAAAGTTATTGGACAGAAGCCTATAAACACTTGAGTGATGTGCGTTATTGTAAAATATGTGACAGAATAGGATGAGAAGTCTGGTGAGGCTTATCTTGACATTGAAACCACCCCACCCATCTTTTATGCTGCTCACAAGCAACATAAACAGATTCTCCTCAGCCAGTAGCAGTTCCAAATGATGAGGATTATGCTTGTTAAGCTCCTTGTTGATAGACCAGCTCACTTAAGTAAAATTCTGTCAGTGCGCATTCACCTGGTGCCTGTCCACAGTACGTCCACAGCATGCACACCTAGCCATGCCTTGTTGTCGCAATTAGCACAGGTACACAACCATGCAGCTGCATCAGCCCTCAGTCAAAGTGTGTATGTTTTGTCATACGTCAGTGTGCCACCTCAGTCTAGCAACCGTACCACATGGCAGTATTATTCAAGCCACATGGCATCTGAAACAAGCAGTGAACACATCTGAAATTCTTAGGTGAGTCATCTGCAGTGAAATCCATGGGATCATCCATCAGTCAAGGGTTACAAAACAGGCCCAGTAGGGTTCATCAAGAGCACCTCCCATACCAGTTCTGGGCTTTGGCCACATTCAGGGTCCAGTTGAAGCCAGACCAGGAGGGAGGTCTGCTGCATTTGGGCCTGTCAGGGGTCTGGGTCAGCACTGGCAGGTTATGCCACTTGAAGGGGTGGGCTACGTCTGTCCCTCTAGTTCTGTTCACAGAAATCAAGAATGGGTAGATAGGTGTGAGCACAAGTACACAGCTTGGTTGATGACCTATGAGTTTCATGGAATGGACACTTTGGGAGGAGAGTGTGATGTTGAGGGGTCTCATTGGCATGTTAACCCTGAAGCTAGGAGCCAATGGCAGAGGATCATTCACTGTTATTTCAATCATGAGGAACATGGAAAGTGCATGATGTTCAGGAGAACAGCCGTAATCACACTAACAATTGGCAGTGTATGTGAGGGATAGGTCTGCACTTGACACTCATTGTAGATCCCCCAACCATGGCACCTGAATGCTGCCCAAGAATTTATGCTATAGAATGTAACAGAGTGTCCAGTTCCAATGTAGAGCCATAGACAACTACATGAAGAATGAAAAAAAATTCTGAACAAACTATTTACATAACTGTCAGCTGTGGTCTCAAAGTGCTACCAAAGTAATTTCTTTCCACCATGACACAATGAGCTCCCCTGTCCAGACAGAGATGGAGGGAGGCTATTGCCAAGTGGATTCCATTGGCCCTGAAATTTGGTCAGGCAACCCTTGAGACATTGCGGTCTGGACGGGCCAGCCATGCCAAGGGACAAGTTGGCCTTCTCGGCCTGGACGTCCAAGGCTCAGAAGGGGCAGGAAAGGTGGATGGCTCAGCCATTCCCACAGTTTCTAGAGTGGAAACTGCTGAGGGGCAATGGAGTGCAGGTGTTCATGTCTGTCCAGAATCCTCTGGCAGTGCTGGGCATAGCTCGCTATGGCAGCTGGTAACCTGTCCATGAAGGCAGATGTGCAATTACAGGTTTGGCGGCATTGCTCCAGCTTTCCAGCTACTAAGGCAATGACATTCCATACGCCTGTCCCTTCACATTTCTATGAAGTCTCTGATTGCCAGGACCACAGGGATCTCTCCTGCCTGGATCTAAGCACCTTCCTGGTTTGATATTCCTTGAAGTGTCTGTGACCTGGGGCGTTTCTGTCTTGCCCATCTATGCAACAGTAAATATGAGGTCCTAAGCAGCATCTGACCCCACATCTATCAACCCCATCAGCATTTTGGAATTGGAGCAAGTGGGGAATCAGGAGACGGCCTTGTAGGTGTTTCCTCCTGGCCTGGACACAAGCATCCAGAAGTACTAGCATCTAACAAGAAGGTGATAGAGTAGAACTCGTTAGCCAGAGCTCATACGCTCCATCATTTCTTTTCTTTTTTTGCCTCTTTTCTTGCTTTTTTTCCTTCTTTCTTCTTAACTCCCCTGTTTAAGACTTGATTGAAGTCATCACAGATTCCTGGCCTCAGAGCAGACTCTGGACCTCAAGAGCTTGGAGGTGAAGTCATTGCAGACTCCCAGCCTCAGGGTGTACTCCTGGCCTTGAGAGCCTTCAGTCGAAGTCAGCATGGACTCCTGGCCTCTGCGTGGACTCTTGGCCTCGAGGTGAAGCCAGCACGGACTCCCAGCCACATGCTAGTGAGGCAAGGAATAGAAAGATAGGACAGATGGATGCACGAGCTGGTGCAGAGGGCAGGGCTTCAGGTTCTTGGATCATTGGGACCTCTTCTTGGGACAGAGGTAACCTGTACAGGAGGGATAGGTTGCACCCAAACTGGAGGGGAACAGTTATCTTCGCAGGGAGATTCCCTAGCGCAACTTGGGAGGATTTGAACTAGACTGGCAGGGGGCTGGGAATCAGAGCAGTAAGTCAGCAAGTAGAGGGATTGAGAGGAAGGTAGATGTTAAGAACAGTAAATCAGAAAGAAAAGACAGGAAGAGACACGCAAGTGAACACAATGGTACTAATGGGCTGAGGTGTGTTAATTTCAATGCAAGGAGTATCATAGGTAAGGCAGATGAGCTTAGAGCCTAGATCAGTACATGGGAGTATGATGTTTGTCCATTACAGAGGCTTGAGTGAGAGAGGTACTGGGTGCTCAACATTCCAGGGTTTCATTGTTTTAGACGAGATAGAGAGAGGAAGGTAAAAGAGACAGAGGAGTTGCATTACCAATCAGGGAGAATGTTAGCTACATCTGCACTCTGAGAGGACAAGCTGGAGGGCTAATCCACTGTGGTAATATGGGTAGAGTTAATAATAATAATGGGAACAATCACTGATAGGATTATATTATAGAGCCCCCAACAGCCACCGAAACATTGAGGAACAAATATGTAGGCAGATTACGGAAAGTGCAATAGCGGGTGACTTCACCTTCCCCAATATTGACTGGGACTCCCTTAGAGCAGGAGGCTTAGATGAGCCGGAATTTGTTAAGTGCATCCAAGAGGGTTTCTTCCAACGGTATGTAGATAGTCCAATGAAAGGAGGGGTCATACTGGTACTGGTATTAGCTAATGAGCCTGGCCAGGTGACTGGACCTTTCAGAGGGAGAGCATTTTGGAAACTGTGATCACAACTCCTTAAGTTTTAAGATTGCTATGAACAAGGATAAGTCAGGATCTTGTAGGAAGGTACTAAACTGGGGGACGGCAAATTACATCAGTATTAGGCAGGAGCTAGGGAGTGTTAATTGGGAGGAGCTGTTATCAAGCAAGTCCACATTTGACATGTGGGGACAGTTTAAAGACCTGCTGGGGAGAGTTCAAGACCAGCATGTTCCAGTAAGGAGAAAGGACAACTATGGCAAGGCAAGCACCCATGGAAAATGAGGGAGGTTATAAATTTAGTTAAAAGGGAAAAGGAAGCATATGTAAGGTTTAGGAAATTAAAATCGGACAGTACCCGTGAGGAATGTAAAGAAAGCAGGAAAGAACTTGAGCAGGGAATTCGGAGAGCTAGAAGGGGTCATAAAATGACCTTGGCAAGTCGGGTTAAAGAGAATCCCAAGGCATTCTATACATATATTAAAAATAAGAGGATAACTAGGGAAAAGGTAGGACTAATCAAGGACAAAGGAGGGAACTTGTGCTTGGTGGCAGAGAATGGGGCTGAGATCTTAAATGAGTGCTTTCCATAGATATTCACCCAGGAAAAGGATATGGAGGATAGTGAGATTTGTGTGGAGCATGTTAATATGCTAGGGCATTTTGAAATCAAGAAAGAAGAAATGTTGGATCTCTTAAACAGTATTAAGGTGGATATGTCGCCAGGGCCCAATGGTATCTACCCCAAGTTATTGAGAGAGGCAAGAGAGGAGATCGCTGGGGCCTTGACAAAGATCTTTGTACTCTCACTAGCCACTGCAGAGATCCTGAAGGACTGGCAAGTTGCTAATGTTGTTCCTATGTTCAAGAAGGGAAATAGGGATAATCCAGCAAACAACAAACTGGTTAGTCTCACATTGGTGGTCGGGAATCTATTGGAGAGAATTCTTAGGGATAGGATTTATGCACATTGGGAAAAACATGGCCTAATTAGGGACAATCAGCATGGCTTTGTGCAGGGCAGGTTTTGTCTTACTAGAGATAACACAGTGCGGAGCTGGAGGAGTCCAGCAGGCCAGGCAGCATGAGACGAGCAGGAAAGTTGATGATTTGGGTCAGGACCCTTCTTCAGGTCCTGACCTGAAAAATCAACTTTCCTGCTCCTCTGATGCTGCCTGGCCTGCTGTGCTCCTGCAGCTCCGCAGTGTGTTATCTCTGACTCCAGCATCGGCAGTTCTTATTATCTCTTGTCTTACTAATTTGATTCAATTTTTCAAGGAGGTGACAAAGGTGATCAATGAGGGTGGAACAGTGGAAGTTGTTTGCTTGGATTTTAGTTAAGGTGGGCTGTTTCAGGTCCTAGGTGCAGTGGGTTGTTGGGTTTCTGAGAAGAGACGTGTGTGCTAGGTCTGGTGGCTAGCGGTTTGGTGAGAAGATTCTAATCCCAATGGGAGAAGTGGGTTTCAGAGCAGAATCCAGGATTTAAGGCTCTGTGGGGCTGTAGTTGGGAGCTGCAGTGGTAAGCTAAAGAGTCAGTGTAATGGTTACTCAGGAATTAGAATGGTTTTTAACAAGGTACCCTTTTCTGGGTAACCATTTAGTTAACACCAGCTGAACCCTCTCGATTCTCTAATTTAAGTGAACACTTTCAGAGAGTGTTCCAGATGTGGGGGGAATTGCTATCTGAATCTTCAATTTCCTGGGCAATTTTCTTGAAGCTTGCTATGTCAGAGATTCCACAGGGCCCCAGAGTGCAGTCTGAGCTGCAGAAACAGTTGTCTGGCCATTGTCAAAACCCGGCCAGTGAGACCACTGAAGAGTCGGCTCAGTGGCTCAGTGGTTAGCACTGCAGCCTCACAGCGCCAGGGACCTGGGTTCGATTCCAGCCTCAGATGACTGTCTGTGTGGAGTTTGCACATTCTCCCCGTGTCTGTGTGGGTTTCCTCCAGGTGCTCTGGTTTCCTCCCACAGTCCAAAGATGTGCAAGTTAGGTGGATTGGCCATGCTAAATTGCCCATAGTGTTCAGGGTTATAGGGGGATGGGTCTGGGTGGGATGCTCCAAGGGTCGGTGTGGACTTGTTGGGCCGAAGGGCCTGTTCCCACACTGTAGGGATTCTAATTCTAATTCAGTCAACATCTAGCTCAAAGCAAAGGCTATTAAGTTGAGAGTTCAGAAATTAGTCCAAATGCATTCACTGCATGATACTTTCTTAATTGCACCCATTGAAGTGACCTATTTGCATTTCACATATAATGTTCTATAATTGCTAGGATTTTCACATGACAGTGACTGTGCCATTTTGAGCTAAAATGTGTACAAGTTTCATTGTTGCAAAAAAAAATTCAGACATTTTTGCCTTTGGCCTCGCTCATCCTGGATAAAAATGGTATTCCCAGTGGGGAAACCCTTTGGATAAAATCATGGACAACATTAGTATGGGCAACATGAACTCCCCAAACCATATCTACAACTTATAAGACCTAATTCAAGAATGCAACAGAACACCCTCCACTTGCTTGGATAAATGCAGCTCAGATAACATTCAAGAAGTTCAACAAAATTCACTGAAAAACAGTCTGATTAAATGGCATCTCAACTACCAGCTTCAACACTCACTCCCTCCACTACTGATGCATGGTGACAGCAGTGTATACCATCTATGAGATACAATGCATCAACTTATCGACACTCCTTCTACAGCTCTTTCAAAACATGCAACCTCAATCACTTGGAAAGGCAAGGGCAGCACCAGCAAATTACCCTCCAAGCCACACATCCTCCTCACTTGGAACTATATCATTATTCCATCACTGTCACTTTGTTGAAAGGAATGTATGTTCAAGATGGTGGATGGCCAAAATAAAGGCTAAGCTGTGCATGATGGAGTACTCCATCACTTTCCAGAATTGTTCCCTTGTAGGTGGTGAATTGGTTTTGACAAGTCAAGAGATTACCTGCTACAGAATTCCAAACTTCTTATCCACTTTTGTAACTATAGTGTTCAAATGGTTGATCTGAGTGTGTTTCTGGTCAATCTAGTGGGTGGGAGAGAGATCCTTGTTAGATTGTTAGTTTATTTTCATCATTTCCACACAACTTTTGTGGTCTGCCCATTATTAATTTTGTGTGAGTGGTTACGGAGTTAGCAAGGTGGGTATGAGCAGCTATGGAGTGGTGGGTGAGGACGAAAGTTGGTATGCAGCATATGAAGAATTATGGAGGCAGGTGGGGAGCATGGATTGGCATAGAGGATATGAAAATGATCATAATAGGTGACTTGAGGGTTGTGTGGGGCTGAAGACTTGAGAGCCTATCAATTTCTAAACTGCTCTGATCAAGTCCCAGAGAATCAAAGTGGGCTTTGTAATCAGTCTGTGAAAGCCTACACTCCAGTTCCAGGATCATGGTGGCCAACTATATCTGTATTGCCCGCTAAAAGAAAATTGCACATTTTAGAGTACCTTTCTTTACTCCCCATTGTGGAATCTAGTACATGGGGATATTGTTTCAGGATAGGAGACCAATCATTAATGGCTAAATTTCTTCACTCAAATTATTGAGAATATTTGGCATTCATACGGTCATGGATCATTTCATACACTTAGGGCTGAGATGGTCATTTTGGTTTCTCGTGTAATCAAGGAATATGTGGAGTTGGTGGGAAAGTAGAGTTAAAGATCATGAGCCATGATCATATTGAATGTTGGAGCGACTCTGATGTATCACATATTGATTGCCTGCTCCAATTCTTGTGTTCTTATGTCCAGTATCTCCACAGGAGAGCATTATCCATGATTGCACAACCAATAACTTCCTACCTCATATTCTTACAAGGGCTGCATACCGCCTGCAACGTTATTTTAATGTTATCTACCAATGGGAACTCCAGATCACCCTTTACTTAATTCAAAATGTTGTTGGGACAATTTTAAAACCAAAGTTTGGGAGTAGCTTAATAGTTAAAATAAATCAATAATCAAAAACCATATAGAAGTGTGAGATTATGAATGCAACTCGGCCCTAATTCATCAAATTCCAGGTTTCATTGGGGCATGTTTGAATGTCTGTGGGGAAACTACTCACAGCAGTCAGAGTTTTAATTAGTACTGTCATATGGGTAATTATAGCTGCAATTAGCATTCATATGAGATGGCAACACATATTTTTATATTAAATTTAAAACAAAATTAAAATCCAACATCCTCAATGCAGGTTTCCTGAGGCTTGAGAAACTGACTAGGGAAAGGGAGGCAAGATTGTTGGTCCATAATTAAACCTGTGATTTCAGCATCTGAATAAAAGCTCACAGCTAACAACTCGCACCTCAGTTTCCTCTGACAAATAGTTGGCAAACAGCTCATTTGCAGTCATATCTTTTTCAACAGTGTGGACTTTCAAATCTCCCATTTACCCATTGCATTTTCATTCAATGGGCACATGCCCTCCTTATTTTGGAGCTTCTGAGGGCCCGAGCAAAGACTGTTCCACCTTCACTTTCATGTTTCCCGATTTAACCGTCAGGGTGAAAAACAGCACGTAGTGTGCTGGCTGGAGGTGATGACAGAGCAGGGGAGGAAGAATGTATTTCCACTTCCATGTCTCCTGGACAAAACACACTTCACTACTATCAGTCTGTTGTCAACCAGTTTGATGGTGACAACTGACACATTTTATTAAGTCATGGATATTGTAGCTGTCATCCAATTTAGGATAGCAGAAAATTTGGTGTCCGTAAATTGTGTGGCTGTGATCGTTGCTTGCATGGCATTGTTTGAGAAGCTGCTGGAAGGTCCGTCCTTGCAGGCAATCCCGCAACTGCCTCATTTCCCCAAGTGACAATGTGTCTACCATCTCTTTTGCTTCTGTGGTGAGTGTGTGTGGTGCATCTGTCAGCACCTGAATGATATGCTGACTCATGGTTAATTTTTTTTTTGGCAACAATATACACCAGAGTATCAGCCTATGTCCAGATGAGCAGATCACAGATAGAGTCCTTGCGGAATCTGGTCTCTAAACTGTCGTCTCAACCAGCATCCCAGTATCTGCTTGTGCAAACTAATGAGCGTTAATTCATCGGGTGACAACTCAATTAATGGCCATCCGAGACTGAAGTGCTAATAGTCAGAGTGATGCATTGCAAGGTTTGCTACCTGATTCAGTGACTGGGGCAAGGAGGATGACTGCTTAATTTCCACATTGTAGCTAATTTTGCAGTTTCAGATTAAAATGCTAAGGAGAAAAAGAAGCTAACACGACCAGGTGAAAGGCACAAAGAGCTGAATTTTCCCAAATTTTAGCTCAGTCACTTCCAGGGAATTTCTTGGACAGTTTCCTGTCCTGGCTCACATATGTTTTCTCATATATTCTTCCAGTGCTCATTTCATTAATTATACCAAGCTCAAAGGCACTTTTTCTTGTACAACCATGAAGACAGCAGGGCTTTAGGCTATTGTAGTGTAGTGCAGTGTCTCTACCTCTGAGCCAGGAGATCTGGGTTAAAGTCCCACCTACTCCATTGGCATGTAGTAACATGTCTGAACAGGATGATTAGAAATATCTGCGGTCATCAGACGTAGGGGTACACATCATTGTTGGGTCCTTGTGCTGTTCACATTGCAGGTATCATATTTGATTCCTTACTTGCGCACAATTCCAAACACTGCAAGGCAGGAAATGCACTTCACAGTTTGCTGCCACAATACTCCTCTCTGAAAGTCTCCCAAAGAGGGAGGCGGCAACTTGTGTCACAGAGAGGGACCTGGAACTGCCAGTAGGTGGGGTGGAGGTATCATCTTTTTTGTCAATAAGCCAAGAAATCCACAGAATCAGATCCATCCAGCCTGGGTTGAGATCGCAGCCTGGGTCAATGCCACTTCTTGGACAAAACAAAATGCTTCACAAGGGGAAGTGTGACTATCTTCTCTCTGCTACCTCATTCTCACTCTAACTCTTTCATTTTACATACCTCATGCCAATGCAAATGTCCTACCACTCATCATTATCAGAAACTTCTCCACTAATATGATGTCACCCACCTCACGTCCCAAAGTACTCACCCTTTTTGCCCTCTGTACTTCCCATTCACTCAGTCACACGAGTTCACCACCTTACCAGCTCCTGCAATACCACTAAGGGTTCTTCCAGGCACTCTGTCATCACTCTGTCCCCATTTTTGTCTCATTGCAGGAGAAAACGTCCCACAGGGGGACAGCAAAGCCAAAATGAGGCATGGAATCATTTTCCTCATTCTCCACCCAACCCTCCCCACACCCTCTTCCCCCGCAAAAAGGAAAAGATCCTGGAACTGGTGGAGATGATGACAACTGTTCATATATGAGGATGCCATGACCCCCTCAATTAGAAATATGCAATATGATCAAGCAATCAGCATGGCTTCATGAGAGCAAAATCATGCTTGACAAATTTACTAGAGTTCTTTATAAGGAGAACAAGCATGACAGATAAATGGGGAGAATCAGATGTTGTAATAAATTTGGATTTTCACAAGGCGTTTAAGATACCACATATTAGACAAATTAGTAAGATAAGAGCCATGGAGTTGAAGGGAGTATATTAGCACGGACAGAGGATTGGCTAACTAGTTGAAGGCAGAGATTTGGGATAACGGAGGCATTTTCAGGATCGGAATAGTGGAGTGCCATAGGGATCGGTGCTGGGGTAACAATTATTTAAAATCAGTTAGCATAAAGGATAGCATTTCGAGTAAGTAATATCTGACACACATACATGCACAGATCCTAGTTTCTCTACCAGGAGCAAGATGGCCATGTTCATTCCTAACCCAGATCAGCCAAGGCAGCTGTAGTATTCAAACCGGCACACAGGCTAAAATTACAAATTCAACACAGACTTAACATCAAACCAACCTCGTTTGACGGTGGATGAGAGAGGTTGATTTTATGGGAGTGAATAAAACAGCAAAGAATAGCTTTTGAGCAAATTCAAATGGTATTGAATGCCCTCATTGATTGCAGCACCACGGGTTAATGTTGTATCGTTAAAGGGAGTTTCTGTTTAAGAAATTCTTCAATTGTTGCTGCAGGTTCAATATCAGAGCAAGATTCAATTCAAATGTGCAGAGCTGCCACTGGTGCCCCTTGGCTCTTTTTAAAGTACGTGGTGAATAGAATCTAAGTGGCATTACAGCCTTTTTGTTTAAGTGTTAACTTAATAATTAGCCTGCATTATCAATATGTGCACTCACATCCCAAGTTCCATAACTGCAAGAGACTCATGTCCCTCACCTCAGAGAAAGACCTTATGAAGGGCTATTTAGCACGGAGTGTTACACTTGCCATCTTAAAGTTATTAATTAGAGTGCCTGACCCAAACCCTTGCTGATGCCCAGTTTTACACTGTAGGTGTTGCCACTGAATTGGTAAATAAAGGAAAAATGTAGATTTAAAAATATATTTTATATGTGTACAATCAGGAATGTGATTTTCAAAACAAAATACATGAGATTATTTCCTCTTCTTCCTATTTTCCTTTCTCATCATGTTCTAACATAATTGAAGTGTCAGGAGATTTTTTTGCTTCCAAATTTCTGGCAATGTTCCTGGGATACGTTCCGCTTCGATTGATTTACGCTAATCCCCGCACTAGTAGGACTTAATGTACAAGATTGCCCATGGCTCAATTCCCAGACTGGGAGCACATGGATTCTGACCCTGATCACACCAAGTGTGTGTGTAGTTAGGTGAGTGTTGCCCCTTTAAGATAGTGAGTTAAGCGACCTGGAGAGGGAGCCTAAAACCAACTATGGAACTGAGAAGATAAACAATAAAGTATCTCCATTCTAGTTTACCCTCCGTCAACCTCATGTTCTATTTTTGGTTCTGGTGAACTACAAACATAATAACTGATGACAAGAGTGGGACCCAGTCCACAAGTTATGTGAAAGCACTGTTAACTTTTGTCAGGAGGAAGGACATTGCCTGGATTTTGAAAACGCCTCAGGGTTGTGGAGGCGATGTTGAGGGAAGTGATTGCTAAGGGATTAAGGCTGCAGTTGATGCCGGGGAAGAAAGATATGCATCCAGGAGTAGGCTGAGATCAGAGGTCATGAGGAGACTCAGGCCACAGACAGTGACTGAAAAGGGGAGTACTCACCCAGGAGCTTATCAAAATCATTGTGGAGAATGGTCACAAGGGGAAAATCAAGGCTGTGAATGGCTTCTAGAATACAATGAGAATTAAAATCAATATTGGGCTCACTGGTTAACTGATTAAATGAGCCAAAATTCATAGGATTCCATAAACATTGCAGATAATTGAGATTTCATTTCATGCTTATCAACTTGTCTGCATGTACAAGAAGTCTTGTCTACATTACTATAAAAGGAGCATCTAGCCTCTGCAATTAGATTCCTCCATTTTGCAATAGCTAAAGAAATATTTATTGCATATGAGACCAGAATTTTTAGAAGTACTGTTGAATCATTTTCTGAGTCTCCATCTGTTTTCCAGTGATATCACATAGTATAATACCTCCTCTCTCTTCACAGAGCAAACAGAATCCAAATACCCTTGAGCAGACCCAGAAGGACAACATGCAATAGAGCACCAGCTACCAGTCATCACTTAAATCAGTCACCTGCACCATAAAATGGACCTTAGAGACAATTAAGAGAGATGTTTCAGAGGATTCACAGGATAAGGAATTGATCACTCGCACTGGAAGGGGTGGCACTGGCTCTGATGGATGAGGGTAGATAAGATTCTGATTGTTAAGCAACCATGCACAAGGACACAAATTGCATGATTCAAAAAAAAAATAGGAGAGCACTTGAATGATCTTTCTCATGCCAACGTAGAGATCAACATCTGGATAGATAGTTACTACTCCCACACCATTAATGCCATGGAGTAACAGTGCTCTTGTAATTCTCTGGAATTGAACGTATGCCAAGACCAGTGTCATCTGCAATACCAACAATTGTGTAGGCTTCTACTATGCCTTGGCCTTTCTGTTAAATGCTCACAATCTGCTGTTGAGTTTTTGGGATCCAAACTCCAGAAAGCATACTCAGACAGCCTCAATTCTCTTTGAGACAGTTGTACATAAGCACAACTTATGTGCTTAATAACTCCATAACTATGCTGATGGTCAGCATTCTATGATCAGACAGATCTTGAACAGGTGAGGGGATGCCTTCTGCAATGGTGCGCACGAGAAAGCATAGAAATGGTTGTTGGCATTCAGCAGCAGTTCTTTGTCACCACGTAACCTGCACTTAATGGATGCTGCCCTAAAAAGCTCAGAACAGACTTATACCAGCTAAGGATAAGCAATTATGCATAGCAGTATACTGACTGCTGAAAACAACAAATGCCTGAGATCACAGTGGGTCAGACAGCATCCATGAAGAGAGAGCAAACTAATGTTGCAAGTCTAGATGACTCTTTATCATACCAACTAATATTGTACAATGGCCTTTTAGCAATATCTGACTTGGACTCTGTGACAATGTTATTCAATTTCAGCAGAAGCTTGAAAATCTATATGCTTGTCTTTATGGTATTTTTACCGTATGGTAAACTGGTAATTCAGCTGAGCACCTCATTTTAGCCATCACCCTGCAACTTTAGAACCTAAAGTATCCAGTAAAAATATCACCTTACATTGTAAAAAAAACTTTGGCAAGTTTTATTCCTCCAACAAAATTACATTTGTCTGAAAGAAATTAAATGGCTAAGAGTGATTAGTTAGTCTTTAGATATCATTATCTTGCACTTTGAAGTCATCTAATTGCACATATTATGCATTTACTGTACATTCTATGACAATATTATTTATATTTGTGGGGTTTGGGCATCACTTGGTAGGCCAGAGATAGTTAAGAGTCAATCAATTGTAGTCACATTTGGACCAGATCAGGTAATGTCATCAGATTTTCTTCCCTAGAAGAGATTATTGACTTAGATGGGTGTAAATGGAAAAAAAAACAATAGTGGTTACATTGTCACCCATGAGCAATTACTTGTTCTGGATGCTAATTGAATTGAAATTTCACTGTGTACCATGGTGAGATTTGAACATTAGCCTGACAATCTGGATTGGACAGTCTGGACAGACTAATCTAGACATTGCCGCTACATCATAAACACCATTGCAGCTTGCTAAATTTTCTAATGGTAAATCCATTTTCAGTAGTATTATTCTGTATAAACTGGGTTCAGTATTTGGTATTTTCCACTTTTTAGATTATCAGGCTATTTACTGAACATCCATTATACATTTGAAATTGTTGTATTACTGCCAAGCAGGGTACCAGGAGGGGCTAAGTGTGGATAAAAGGGATAGGTTTCAGATTGTAATGGAAACTAAATGTTTATGGAAGCTTTTGCTAAATAATCTACACCAGAAAATACATTGAAAAAGTCTGAAATTCAAAATATTCCATATTCCCAAGTATCTTATGCGTACTATTTTTTAAACATTGCACCAATGGTTCAATGGTCAATGCTATTATTGTTCTAAGTCAAATGACTAGATAATAACAACATGTATTAATGGTGCCTTTTTCTAACTAAACGCAATTAATTCATTTTAGATTGCTATACTGACAATACAAAGGCTGGACTTTGACTGAGGAGACAGGAGTGAGAAGCTAGGTTTATTTCCAGTCTCGAATGCACCTTGGATGAGAAAGAGGCAGAACTACTAATTTTGGTGGAGCTGGAGAATTACTTACTGAGTGATCGGGAATGGATCATGGAACTCTAAATGGGACACCAGGGGAGCTGGTCATTGATACGACTGCCATCTGTGCACAGATTTAAAAAATAAAACAACGGAATGTTCAAATTGGCTAGGTCAGATGGGAACGAATAGGAAACTAAACAAAAAAAAACTGAAAGATCTGCAGATGCTGGAAATCAGGACCAAAAATGCAAATTGCTGGAAAAAGCTCAGCAGGTCTGGCAGTATCTGTGGACAGAAAACAGAGTTAATGTTTCAGGTCCTGTGACTTAGCAACATTTTTTTAAAATTAGAATAGGGAAATCTTCACTGTAATCAACTTTCTGTACTGTGGAATAGATTTTCTTCAAAACCTCCACTTAATTAAGCCAAATGAAACTGCCTCCATACAAGTGACCAGGATCATTTCTGGAATTTGGTTCCCAAATACTCAACTAGTTTGTGAGCATTTGATAGGCAGAGAGGGAATAGATATTTACCAGACAGAACTAGAGGACCAGACCAGAAGTGGGGGAATTCCTGAGTTCATCCCACATGACAATAATTTTCCAGCCTCGGAAAAGCAACAGTTCCTCTGTGGATGGTGTCCAGAGCCAAGGCTTCAATTACCCCTGGCAGTGCTGAAGAGACAAAATTAAAAGGGTGATAACTGTAGGTTTAAGTGAAGGGTGCAGACAAGGTCTTCTGCAGCCATAGATGGAACTACAGGTGGGTCAGCATTTATTGCCTATCAAGTGTCGTTTTAAAGGGCAGTTAAGACTCAACAATATAAAAACCAAGAGAACTGCGGATGCTGTAAATCAGGAACAAAAACAAAATTGCTGGAAAAGCTCAGCAAGTCTGGCAGCATTTGTGAAGCAAAAAAAGACAGAGTTAATGTTTTGGGTCTGGTGACCCTTCCTCAGATCAGTCAACAGAAGAGTCAACCATGTTGTTGTGGGTTTCATATACCATGTTGGCCAGGTAAAGATGGCAGATTTCCTTCCTAAATGAATATTAGTGAACAATATAGATCTTTACAACAATTGACAATGCCACTAGTGTAGCTTTTAATTCCAGATTATTTTTCATTGAATTCACACTTCACCATCTACCTTGGGGGGATTTAAATCCATGTTCCCCAGATCATAAACCTGGGGTTCTGGACTATGAGATAACAGTGTGGAGCTTGAGGAACTCAGCAGGCCAAGCAACATCAGAGAAGCAGGAAAGTTGACGTTTCAGGTATTCAGAAATGGGGGAGGGGGAAAAGAGTTTAGAAATAAATAGAGAGAGGAGGGGTGGGCTGGGGAAGGTAGGTGGGATGGTGATAGGTAAGTGCAGGTAGGGAGTGGTGGGGATTGGTCACTGAGGTGGGGGTGAGGACAGGTGGGAGAGAAGATGGACAGGTTGTGTCAGGTCAAGCAGGCGTGGGTGAGAGGGAGAGTTGGTCATTGGATGGGTGGGGGGGGGGGGGGGGGGGGAGAGGTGGATTTTGAAACTGGTAAAATCCACATTTAGGCCATTGGGCTGTAGGCTCCCAAAGGAGGAATACGAGGTGCTGCTCTTCCAGTTTCTGGGTGGCATCATTGTGACACTGGAGGAGACCCAGGATGGACATTTCACCCAGGGAGTGAGGGGGGGGGGAAGCTGAAGTGGTTTGCGACCGGAAGGTGTTGTCGTTTGTTGCAAACAGAGCGCAGGTGCTCTACAGAGTGGTCTCCAAGCCCTCCACTTGGTCTCACCGATGTAGAGGATACCACATCGGAGCAGCAGATGCAATAAACCACATTGACAGATGTGCAGGTGAACTTCTGTCTGTGTGAAAGGTTTGTTTGATGCCTTGAATGGAGATGAGGTGGGAGGTGTAGGGGCAGGTTAGCACTTCCTGCGGTTGCAAGGAAAGGTGCCGGCGGTGGTGGGGTGAGTGGGGAGTGTGGAGCAGATGAGAGAATTGCAGAGAGAACAGTCCCTATGAAAGGCAGATAGAGGTGAGGAGGGAAACACATCTTTGGTTGTGGGGTCGAATTGTACGTGGCAGAAAATGATACGTTGGATATGGAAGTTAGTGGGGTGCTGTGCGGACAAGGGAATTCTGTCTTTCTTTTTGTTGCGGGGGGGGAAAATGTGAGGGCAGAGCTGCAGGAAATGCAAGAGATGCAGTCTCTAGAAATCATGGAATAGTCCCTCTTCCACTGTTACATTGGCACTATCCCCCACCTCTTCCTCTGCTACATCAATGACTATATTGGTACTGCTTCGTGCTCCCATGAGGGGCTTGAACAGTTCGTCAACTTTACTAACACCTTTCACCCCAACCTCAAATTCACCTGGACCATCTCTGATACCTCTCTCTCTCTGTCTCCATCTCTAGGGACTGCCTCGAAACTGACATCTATTTCAACCTGACCGACTCCCACAGCTACCTCAGCTACACCTCCTCTCACCCAACCTCCTGCAAGAATGCGATCTCCTGCTTCCAATTCCTCCGCCTCCATCGCGTGTGCTCCCAAGTTAGGGCATTCCACTCCCGAACATCCCACATGTCCTCTTCTTTCAAGGACTGCAACTTCCCCCCCTTCGGTTGTTCAAAATGCTCTCAACCGCATCTCGTGTTTCCTGCACCGCTGTGCTCACATCCCCTCCCGGCAAGAAAAACAAAGACAGAATCTCCCTTGTCCTCACTTATCACCTCACTAACCTCCATATCCAAAGTATCATTCTCCGCCACTTCCAACCAAAGATAGATTTCCCTCCCCACCCCATCTGCCTTTTGTAGCAACCACTCTCTCTGCTTCAAAATCTCCCCACCCTGGCCTCATCCCATGACCAACACTCTCTCTCATTCCCATCACCTTGACATGACACAACCTGTCCATCTTCTCTCCCACCTATCTGGCCACTGTGTAGAAGTACTTCCTAACACCCCTCATGAATGATCCAGCCCTAATTTGCAAACTATGCCTCCTAATTCTCGAATCCCCAACCAGTGGAAATAGTTTATTTTTTTAATCAACCCTGTCTTTTTCTGAAGACTTCAATCTGATCACCCCTTGACCTTCGATATTCAAGTGAAAATAAGCACAATTTGTATAATCTCTTCTCATAAACCCTGAAATCAAGTATCATTCTTGTAAACCAAGATTGTATTCCCTCTAAAGCTAATATACCATTTCCAAGGTGTGGTGTCGAGATCTGTTCACAGTATCTAAGTGGGATCTTACAGGGTTTTCTATCTCTGCATCATAACCTCTGCCTTCTTGTACTCCAGTCCTCTAGATATAAAGGTCAGCATTCCATTAATTTCCTTGATTATTTTCTGCACCCATACATGACATTTTTAAGGCCTACGCACCTGAACACCAAAATCTTTTTGGATATTCATTGTATTTAAGCTTGTAACATCTAGAAATGATCTCTCTTTTTAGTCCAAAATGAATAACCTCACACTTGTTCACATTGAACTCTGTCTGGCACAGTTTTGCCCATTTATTTATTACATCAATATCCTTTAGTAATTTTATGCTATCATCTGTACTGTCTACAATGCTGCCTTACTTGTGTCATCAGCAAGTTTGGAAAGGTGACTTACTATGCCATTA
This sequence comes from Ginglymostoma cirratum, assembly GCA_024137785.1. Taxonomy (NCBI): domain Eukaryota; kingdom Metazoa; phylum Chordata; class Chondrichthyes; order Orectolobiformes; family Ginglymostomatidae; genus Ginglymostoma; species Ginglymostoma cirratum. Next base: position 8,551,124 of record JAHRHZ010000097.1, on the reverse strand, counting down.
TCCAATTTGTCAATAAATAATGTGAATTAACTGACACTAACATATCCTTGTGGAGACCACTGGTCACATACTGCCAATTTAGGCACCTACCCATTACCCCTACTTACTGCCACTCAACCAATTTCCCACTCACGTCAGTAATTTGCCCTCCATGGTGTGGGCTTCTAGTTTAGTTAAAAATCTCTTCTGTGGGACTTTATCAAATGCCTTCTGGAAGTCCACATAAACAATTTTCACAGATATTCCTCTGTCTGCTACCTTAGTCACCTTGTCAAAAAAATAAAATTCAAACAGGTGTGTCAGGTATGACCTATCAATCATGAATCCATGTTGGTTCCTTGATTAACTAAACAATTCAGGTGTTCAGTTACCTCATTCTTGATTATAGATTCTCCAACCTTTTTCCCCCACCACAGGTGTTAGGCTGCTTACCTAGATTCCAGAAAAACTTCCAATGTGCCATACAACAGATACACTAATCAACAAGACTAGAACATGCAGAGTCAAGGCATAAGTTAAAGAATAGTTAGTTATTCAGCTGACTGCAGAATAGAAATCAGAGTGTGGGTATCTAACAGATCTTAAATAATGTAACAGTTGGTGCTGGTGTCAAATAACTACTTAAATAGTGGATTATTCTCCAGGAATCAAGCTAATATCATTTTACTTCACTGATCAATTTGTAAAATTACTGGTCCGAGCTATTGAGCGATATTGTCAGCAGCACTTTAAACACCTAAATAGAAAGCAGCTATGGGATTAAATCGATGAAATAAAAACTGGTCATAGTGGTAAAGGTGGGAGCAGTAAGTGCAAATGCATAATCAAACAGCAACTTTGTTTGTCATGCAGCATTGAGCAGGAGTATACAAATGGAACAGCAGTAACAATGATGATCATGTGGATACCAATTAAATTGATCATCATTACTGGACTTTATTTAGTTACTTTTCGAAGACACCTTAGAAAATGTGAAAAGTGTTCTTAATTCATGTTGATTTGAAAATCTATTGGAAAAATAAATCAGTAACTTCACAATATTTTTCAATCACTGGATTGGAGGCAGCAGGCTTTCTGATCTCCAAAGGAAAATCCCTTTCATCACATTCTGCAGTAAAATAAGGTGAAGGACTGTAGTCATTGGCATTGTTACAGAGTGGAGGTTGACACCCCCCGATAACTAAAACTAAAACACCCAGAGAGGCTTTCCCTACTCTATAATCTGTTTAAAAAGTGTGAAAAGTGGTATAACCTGCCTCTTGCCCACAAGCTGTTGTAAAGGGGAAGTTAAATGAAATGAACTTATAAAAAACTTGCCTCATGAGACAGCAGCCTCTCATTCAGCCGCGGGAGTGGTGAGAGCACAAGCCGGGGGCAGCCGGGCAAGTGAACTAATATACTCGGGAAGTTGCTAAACCCGAAACACTGTGTTTAGTGTCTCCCACCCATATTCCTCCTTTAACCAAAAAGAAAAATAAAAATAAAAAAAATGTGGAGGGTCGGTAAGGAAAGCTTTATTTTTCTTTCTCTTTAGGCAATCTAGAGTAGAGGGGATGGAAGCTAGGGCAGTTGCATGTTCTTCTTGTAGGATATGAGGGGTAAGGGTCACTACTAGTGTCTCTTCTGACTTCACCTGTAAGAAGTGCACCCAACTCCAGCTCCTCACAGAACACGTTAGGAAACTGGAGCTAGAGCTGGATGAACTCCGGATCATTCGGGAGACAGAAGGGGTGATAGGTAGGAGTTATAGGGAGGTTGTCACACTGAAGTTACAGGATAAAGGAAGCTGGTTGACCATCAGGAGAGGGAAAGCGAGTAGACACATAGTGCAAGGATCCCCTGTGGCCGTCCCCCTCAATAATAAGTATACGGTTTTGGATACTATTGCGGGGGGAATGACCTACCGTGGAAGGCCATAGCAGCCTGACTCTGTGGCTCAGAAGGGAAGGGGGAGAATAGGAGAGTGATCGTGATAGGGGATCAGACAGGAGATTCTGTGGTCCCAAGCGAGACTCCCAGATGGTATGTTGCCTCCCAGGTGCCAGGTTCAGGGATGTCTTGGATCGAGTCTACAGGATTCTTAAGGGGGAGGGAGAGCAGCCAGAAGACGTGGTACACATCGGTGTCTATGACACAACTAGGAAAAGAGATGAGGACCTGAAAAGTGAGTATAGAGAGTTAGGTTGGAAGCTAAAAGGCAGGACGAGCAAAGTAGTAATCTCAGGATTACTACTGGTGCCATGGGCTAGTGAGGCTCGGATTAGAGAGCAAGTGCAGCTGAACACATGGCTACAGAGCTGGTGTAAGAGGGAGGGCTTTAGATATGTGGATCATTGGGATACCTTCTGGGGAAGGTGGGAGCTGTACAAGGACAGGATGCACCTGAACTGGAGGGGCACCAATATCCTGGGTGGGAGGTTTGCTATAGCATTTTGGGAGTGTTTAAACTAGTTTGGCAGGGGCATGGGAACCAGAGCTACGGATCAGAAGAGGGGTAGCTGGTGTACAGGCAGATACAGCATGCAGCGAGTCCGTGAGGAAGGATAGACAGTTGATAGGGCAAAGCTGCAGTCATTGAGATGGGTTGAAGTGTGCCTATTTTAACGCAAGAAGTGTCAGCAATAACAGTGACGAACTTTAAGCATGGATCAGTGCTTCGAGCTATGATGTTGTGGCCATTACGGAGACTTGGATAATACAAAGGCAGGAATGGTTGTTGGATGTCCCAGGGTTTAGATGTTTCAAAAGAAATAGGGAGGGAGGTAAAAAAAAGGTGGGTGAGTGGCATTGCTAATCAGGGATGGTATCACAGCTGCAGAAAGGGAGGTCGTCGAGGAGGGTTTGACTACTGAGTCAGTATGGGTGGAAGTCAGAAACAGGAAAGGAGCAGTCACTTTATCAGGAGTTTTCAACAGATCCCCCAATCCAACAGAGACACTGATGAACAGATTGGGAGGTAGACTTTGAAAAGGTGCAGAAGTAAAAGGGTTGTCGTCATGGGTGATTTCAACTTTCCTAATATCGACTGGAACCTCCTAAGTGCAAATAGTTTGGATGGTTGTCAGGTGCATCCAGGAAGGATTTCTGACTCACTATGTAGATGGGCCGACTACAGGGGAGGCCATATTGAATTTGGTGCTTGGCAACGAACGAAGCCAGGTGTCAGATGTCTCAGTGGGAGAGCATTTTGGTGATAGTGATCACAACTCCCTGACCTTTACTATAGTCATGGAGGGGGACAGGAGCAGGCAGTATGGGAAAGTATTTAATTGGGGGAGGTGGAATTACAAAGCTATTAGGCAAGAACTGCAGAGCATAAATTGGGAACAGATGTTCTCAGGGAAATACATGACAGAAACGTGGAGGCTGTATAGGGAGCACTTGCTAGGAGTACTGGATAGGTTTGTCCCACTGAGACAAGGAAGGAATGGTAAGGTGAAGGAACCTTGGATGACAAGACATGTGAAACATCTAGTCAAGAGGAAAGAGGAAGCTTACTTAAGGTTGAGGAAGCCAGGATCAGACAGGGCTCTGGAGGGCTACAAGGTGGTCAGGAAGGAACTGAAGAATGGACTTAGGAGAACTAGAAGCGGGTAATGAAAAAGCCTTGGTGGGTAGGATTAAGGAAAACCCCAAAGCGTTCTATACTTATGAGGAACAAGAGGATGGCCAGACTGAGGGTAGGGCTGATCAGGGATAGTGGAGGGAACTTGCACACGGAGTAGGTGGTGGTAGGGGAGGTCCTTTATGAATACCTTGCTTTGGTATTCACCATCAAGGGACCTTGACGTTTGTGAGGACAGCGTGAAACAGGGTGATATGCTCGAACAGGTTGATGTTAGGCAGGAAGATGTGCTAGAAATTTTGAAAAACGTGAGGATAGATAAGTTCACTGGGCCAGACAGTATATTCCCCAAGATTTCAATGGGAAGCAGGGGAAGAAATTGCTGTGCCTTTGGCGATGATCTTTGCGTCCTCACTGTCCATTGGCGTAGTACCAGATGATTGGACAGTGGCAAATGTCATTCCCTTGTTCAAGAAAGGGAATAGGGATAATCCTGGGAATTACAGACTAGTCAGTCTTACTTATGTGGCAGGCAAATTATTGAAGAGGATTCTGATAGTTAGCATTTGTGATTATTTGGAAAAGCACAGTTTGGTTAGAAATAGTCAGCATGGTATTGTGAGGGGCAGGTTATGCCTCACAAGCCTTATTGAATTCTTTGAGTATGTAACAAAACACATTGAAGGTAGAGCAGTGGATGTGGTGTACATGGATTTTAGTAAGGCATTTGATAAAGTTCCCATGGTAGGCTCATTCAGAAAGTAAGGAGGCATGGCATTCAGGGAAAATTGACTGTCTGGATACAGAACTGGCTGTCCAATAGAAGACAGAGGGTGGTAGTAAATGGAAAGTATTCAAACTGGATCTCGGTGACCAGTGGTGTTCCGCAAGGATCTGTTCTGGGACCTCTGCTCTGTGATCTTTATAAATTACTTGGATGAGGAATTGGAAGTTTGGGATAGTAAGTTTGCCGATGACACAAAGGTTGGAGGAGTTGTGGATAGTGTGGAGGGCTGTTATAGGTTGCAATGGGACATTGACAGGATGCAGAGCTGGGCAAAGAAGTGGCAGACTGAATTCAACTCGGAAAAGTGTGAAGTGAATTTTTTTTTTGGAAGGTTGAATTTGAATGCAGAATACAGGGTTAATAGCAGGATTCTAGGCAGTGTGGAGGAATTGAGGGATCTTGGGGTCCACATCCATAGACCCCTCAAAGTTGCTACCTAAGTTTATAGGGCTGTAAAGAAGGCGTATGGTGAGTTGGCTTTCATCGGCAGGGGAATTGAGTTTAAGAGCCGCGAGGTTATGCTGCAGCTCTACAAAACTCTGGTTAGACCACACTTGGAATATTGCGCTGAGTTCTGGTCACCTCATTATAGGAAGGATGTGGAAGCTTTAGAGACTATGCAATGGAGATTTACCAGGATGCTGCCTGGACTGGAGGGCAGGTCTTATGAGAAAAGGTTGAGGGAGCTAGGGCTTTTCTCATTGAGCGAAAAAGGATGAGAAGTGACTTGATAGAGGTGTACAAGATGATGAGGCATAGATAGAATGGATAGCCATAGACTTTTTCCCAGGGCAGAAATGACTATTACAGAGGGAAGTGGTGAATAATTTTAAGGTGTTTGGAAGAAGGTATAAGGGGGATGTCAGAGGTAGGTTCTTTACAGAGAGAGTGGTAGGTGCTTGAAATGCACTGCAGGCGGTGGTAGTGAAATCAGATACATTAGCAACCCTTAAGCCACTCTTAGATAAGCACATGGATGATAGTAAAATGTCAGGTATACAGGATAGTTTAATATTAGAGTAGGATAATAGGTCGGCTCAACATCATGGGCCAAAGGGTCTGTACTGTGCTGTACTGTTCTATGTTCTATGAACTCCTGACAGTCACTCCATAATCAACAAGTAACAACTTATTCATTTAACTCTAACAGTAAACAAATTACCAGAACTATTAACAAACCAAACAATTCCAAACTAAACTAATAACTATTCCCAAATAAAACAAAATTCTAATGGCACACAGTTCCAAAAAAAAACATGTGTCACTTATACAAACCAAAATAATAACAAAGAATAAATTAAAACTTAATCTCTCAAAATTATAGCCAGGATACATTTTCCAGAATTCTCTGTGCCTCCTTCACCATTCTTCAGTCAGGAATACCTTTCTCCATCAAATTCTTATGTCAGGAATATTAGCTAAGAGTGCCACTGTACCTTTAGTTAGATAATGGTTACTCTGAAAGCTTAGAGAATTCTGTGACAGCTGGTGAATATTTTTTTTTCTCTTTAGAGTTACTGCATTATTAGATGGCAGTTGCTCTCACTGATTTTCAAACGCTCTCTTCTTTTATATCCTTGATGACCTATTCATTTCTTACAATAGGATTGGTTCCAGGTTGTCAAAATTTAATTGGTTTTTTTGTCTACAAGTGCCTGGTTTAAATTAATTGGCTGATTTTCAAACTGGCTGCCTTAATAACAAAACAAACTACTGCCTGAGTTGCTAACCACACAGCCTTTGGATACAATGTTTCAATTTCAGGAACTCTCCATGCACCTGCAGACATTTTCCTTTTATCTCCAAGCCTAGAAAAAAAATCATCTTTTAAAGAGACCACACACTCTTCCACCCTATCATTTTTATAAACATTAAATTCTAACATCCTACCTTCCAATCCACAAATACTCTACCCAACTTTGCAATAACATGGACATTAGCTAATCAGGAAATAAAAACAGAATGTGCTGGAAATACGGAGCAGGAATATTTTGAAGGAGAGCTTTTAGACTCAATGTTAACTCTATTTCTAGAATGTCCCATCATTTCAGATAGTGGCTGATCACCTACTTCAATGCCATATTTGTGTCATATCCCCATTTCCCTTAATGTCATTGCAGCAACTAAATCTGTTAACATCTGTTTCAAATTAATGACATTGGCCTTCCCTTTTCCCACAGCCAAGCAAAATTTAGAATCATTGAATCCCTTCAGTGTGGAAGCAGGCCCTCCAATGAGCATCCCACCATGGCCCATCCCCCTACCTTAATCGGCACATCCCTGGATACTACAGGCAATTTAGTATGGCCAATCCACCTAACTTGCATACCTTTGGACTGCAGGAGGAAACTGGAGCAGAGAGAGGAAACCCACACAGACAGTTGTCTGAGGCTAGAATTGAACCCAGATCCCTGGAGCTGCAAGGCAACAGTGCTAACTGCTGAGCCACCACGACAGCTGTTTTTACACTATCTCCTTTTTAAGATTGCATCGCCAAGGCACAGCACGCAATTGAGAAATAGCAGGGAACCAAATACAGTCCTTTTGTGACACCAAAGGAAATAGGGATATGGGAACAAAAGTTGGCCGTTCAGCATCACAAATCTGCTCCATCATTCTAGATCATGGCTGATCACCTACTTCAGTGCCATATTTGTGTTGTATCCCGTTTCCCTCAATGTCATTCTAGCTACTAAATCTGTTAACATCTGTCTTGAACTGACAAAATGATTGAGCCGACGCAGACCTCTGGAGTAGAGAATTCCAAAGATTCAACATCCTCTGAGTGAAGAAACTTCTCTGAAACTTCTTTGAAAAAGGCAGATGGGTTACAGTCGGGAGACGGAAAGGGAACAGGCAGACAGTGCAGGGATCCCCTGTGGCTGTTCCCCTCAATAACAAGTACACCGTTTTGGATACTGTTGAGGGGGACGACTTACCAGGGGTAAGCCATGGGGTACAGGTCTCTGGTGCAGAGTCTGTCCCTGTTGCTCAGAAGGGAAGGGGGGAGAGGAGGAGAGCATTAGTCACTGGGGACTCCACAGTTAGGGGGACAGATAGGAGATTCTATGGGAACGAGAGAGATTCACAGTTGGTGTGTTGCCTCCCAGGTGCCAGGGTCCGTGATGTCTCGGATCGTGTTTTCGGGATCCTTAAGCGGGAGGGGGAGCAGCCCCAAGTCATGGTCCACATGGGCACCAACGACATAGGTAGGAAAACGGATGGGGATGGAAGGCAGAAATTCAAGGAGCTAGGGTGGAAGCTTAGAGCTAGAACAAACAGAGTTGTTATCTCTGGTTTGTTATCCATGCCACGTGCTAGCGAGGCGAAGAATAGGGAGAGAGAGCAGTTGAACACGTGGCTACAGGGATGGTGCAGGAGGGAGGGATTCAGATACCTGGATAATTGAAGCTCATTCTGGGGTAGGTGGGACCTCTACAAACAGGATGGTCTGCACCTGAACCAGAGGGGTACCAATATCCTGGGGGGGAAATTCGCTAATGCTCTTCGGGAGGGTTTAAACTAATTCAGCAGGGGGATGGGAACCTGACTTGTAGCTCCAGTGTACAGGAAGTTGAGAGTAGTGAGGTCAGGAATAAGGTTTCAAGGTCGCAGGAGTGTACCGGCAGGCAGGAAAGTGGTTTGAAGTGTGTCTACTTCAACGCCAGGAGCATCCGGAATAAGGTGGGTGAACTTGCAGCATAGGTGGTACCTGGGACTTTGATGTTGTGGCCATTTCGGAGACATGGATAGAGCAGGGACAGGAATGGTTGTTGCAGGTTCCGGCGTTTAGATGTTTCAGTAAGATCAGGGAAGGTGGTAAAAGAGGGGGAGGTGTGGCATTGTTAGTCAAGGACAGTATTACGGTGGTAGAAAGGACGTTTGATGAGGACTTGTCTACTGAGGTAGTATGGGCTGAGGTTAGAAACAGGAAAGGAGAGGTCTCCCTGTTAGGAGTTTTCTATAGGCCTCTGAATAGTTCCAGAGATGTAGAGGAAAGGATAGCAAAGATGATTCTGGATAAGAGTGAAAGGAACAGAGTAGTTGTTATGGGGGACTTTAACTTTCCAAATATTGACTGGAAATGCTATAGTTCAAGTACTTTAGATGGGTCAGTTTTTGTCCAATGCGTGCAGGAGGGTTTCCTGACACAGTATGTAGATAGGCTAACAAGAGGCCATGCCACACTGGATTTGGTACTGGGTAATGAACCAGGCCAGGAGTTAGATTTGGAGATAGGTGAGCACTTTGGTGATAGTGACCACAATTCGGTTACGTTTACTTTAGCGATGGTAAGGGATAGGTATATACCGCAGGGCAAGAGTAAGAGCTGGGGGAAAGGCAATTATGAGGCGATTAGGCAAGATTTAGGATGCATAGGATGAAGAAGGAAACTGCAGGGGCTGGGCACAATTGGAATGTGGAACTTGTTCAAGGAACAGCTACTGCGTGTCCTTGATAAGTAAGTATGTACCTGTCAGGCAGGGAGGAAGTGGTCAAGCGAGGGAACAGTGATTTACTAAAGAAGTTGAATCTCTTGTCAAGAGGAAGAAGGAGGCTTATGTAAAGATGAGGCGTGAAGGCTCAGTTAGGGCGCTTGAGAGTTACAAGTTAGCCAGGAAGGACCTAAAGAGAGAGCTAAGAAGAGCCAGGAGAGGACATGAGAAGTCTTTGGCAGGTAGGATCAAGGAAAACCCTAAAGCTTTCTATAGGTATGTCAGGAATAAAAGGATTAGGGTAAGATTACTAGAGTAGGATTATTAGAGTAGGATTACTAGAGTAAGATTAGGGCCAGTCAAGGACAGTAGTGGGAAGTTGTGCGTGGAGTCCGAAGAGGTAGGAGAGGCGCTAAATGAGTATTTTTCATCACTATTCACACATGAAAAAGACAATGTTGTCGAGGAGAATACTGAGATACAGGCTATTAGACCAGATGGGATTGAGGTTCATAAGGAGGAGGTGTTAGCAATCCTGGAAAGTCTGAGAACAGATAAGTGCCCTGGGCCGGATGGGATCTATCCTAGGATTCTCTGGGAAGCTAGGGAGGAGATTGCACAGCCTTTGGCTTTGATCTTTATGTCGTCATTGTCTACAGGAATAGTGCCAGAAGACTGGAGGATAGCAAATGTTGTCCCCTTGTTCAAGAAGGGGAGCAGAGATAACCCTGGTAATTATACACCAGTGAGCCTTACTTCGGTTGTGGGTAAAGTGTTGGAAAGGATTATAAGAGATAGGATATATAATCATCTAGAAAGGAATAATTTGATTAGGGATAGTCAACACGGTTTTGTGAAGGGTAGGTCGTGCCTCACAAACCTTATTGAGTTCTTTGAGAAGGTGACTAAAAAGGTAGATGAGGGTAAAGCGGTTGATGTGGTGTATATGGATTTCAGTAAAGCGTTTGATAAGGTTCCCCACGGTAGGCTATTGCAGAAAATATGGAGGCATGGGATTGAGGGTGATTTAGCACTTTGGATCAGAAATAGCTGGAAGAAGACAGAGGGTGGTGGTTGATGGGAAATGTTCATCCTGGAGTTCAGTTACAAGTGGTGTACCGCAAGGATCTGTTTTGGGGCCACTGCTGTTTGTCATTTTTATAAATGACCTGGATGAGGGCGTACAAGAATGGGTTAGTAAATTTGTGGATGACACTAAGGTCGGTGGAGTTGTGGATAGTGCGGAAGGATGTTGCAGGTTACAGAGGGACATAGATAAGCTGCAGAGCTGGGCTGAGAGGTGGCAAATGGAGTTTAATGCAGAAAAGTGTGAGGTGATTCACTTTGGAAGGAGTAACAGGAATACAGAGTACTGGGCTAATGGTAAGATTCTTGGTAGTGTGGACGAGCAGAGAGATCTCGGTGTCCATGTGCATAGATCCCTGAAAGTTGTCACCCAGGTTGATAGGGTTGTTAAGAAGGCGTACGGTGTGTTAGGTTTTATTGGTACAGGGATTGAGTTTCGGAGCCGTGAGGTCATGTTGCAGCTGTACAAAACTCTGGTGCGGCCGCACTTGGAGTATTGCGTACAGTTCTGGTCACCGCATTATAGGAAGGATGTGGAAGCATTGGAAAGGGTGCAGAGGAGATTTACCAGGATGTTGCCTGGTGTGGAGGGAAGGTCTTATGAGGAAAGGCTGAGGGACTTGAGGCTGTTTTCATTAGAGAGAATAAGGTTAAGAGGTGACTTAATGGAGACATACAAGATGATCAGAGGATTGGATAGGGTGGACTGCGATAGCCTTTTTCCACGGATGGTGACGGCTAGCACAAGGGGTCATAGCTTTAAATTGAGGGGTGATAGATATAGGACAGATGTCAGAGGTAGATTCTTTACTCAGAGAGTAGTAAGGGCATGGAATGCCTTGCCTGCAGCAGTTGTAGACTCGCCAACTCTAAGGGCATTTAAATGGTCGTTGGATAAACATATGGATGATAATGGAATAGTGTAGGTTAGATGGGCTTCAGATTGGTTTCACAGGTTGGCGCAACATCGAGGGCCGAAGGGCCTGTACTGCTAGCCGTCACCATCCATGGAAAAAGGCTGTCACAGTCCACCCTATCCAATCCTCTGATCATCTTGTATCTCTCTATTTAGACACCTCTTAACCTTCTTCTCTCTAACGAAAACAGCCTCAAGTCCCTCAGCCTTTCCTCATAAGACCTTCCCTCCATACCAGGCAACATCCTGGTAAATCTCCTCTGCACGCTTTCCAATGCTTCCACATCCTTCCCATAATGCGGTGACCAGAATTGTATGCAATACTCCAAGTGCGGCCGCACCATGTTCTATGTTCTATGTTCTCCTTCTCTTGGTTCTAAACAACCTGTCGCTTATTCTGAGACTGTGATTGCACAGCCAGGGAAAACATCCATCCTTTCTGCATCTACTCTACCTATCCCTTTTACGTCTCTATGAGATCATCTCTCATTTCTTTAAATTTCAGATAATACAGGCCTACCCTTCTCAAACTGTCCTCATTGGATAGTCCCACCATCCTAGGATTTGGTCTGATGAACCTCCCTTACACTCCCTCAATGGCAAGTATTTCCTTTCTTAGGCAAGGGCACCAAAACTGTACACCACATTCCAAGGGTGTTCTCACCAGTGTTCTACACAATTGAAGAAAGATATTTTTGCTCTTCACTCAAATACTCTTACAATAAAGGTAAAAAATACCATTTTCCTTCTGAATTGCTTGCTGCACCTGAATGCTAGCTTTCAATGACTTATGAATAACCATACTTATATTTCTTCAGACATTAACACTTTTCAATCTCTCACCATATAATGGAGAAGCAGGAAAAGAGCCATTACAGGCAATTCTCTGGCGACACCAGCATCGCTAAGAATGGAATCAGCTGAGTATAATCCCAGTAGCATTGGAAGACGATGTTGTGGTCAGCCATCTCAAAGGTTGCACAAAGGTCAAGGGATTAGTTAAAAAGATTGTGGGTGCAAAATTCTTCAAATGCACTCAAGGAACATATTTAACCATTCTTTCCTTATCCCGCAAGAGATAGATCAATTTGAAATTTAGTATTAGGGAATGAAGCTGGGAAGATGACAGGAGTATTTGTGGGAGAACATTTTGGTGGTTGTGATAATAATTCAAGGTGTCATTCAGGATGTGTTAGTAAGAGGCAGAACAGATATGTTCCCACAGAGAAAAATAATGGGATTCCAAAATGAGAGCCCCTGTGGAAGTTAAGGAATATATAGCCTGTGAGAAGGTAAAAAAGAGAAGCTTATGTCAGATACGAATGCCATGTTTTTGCTCCCAAGCTACAGCACAGTGTTGGAAAGATTCTCAACTCCACAAGCCCGACTTGGGAACACTGGGCCATGGTCAATCTGTCTGGGTCTTCTTGATACATGAGTCGGAATGCTGTGCAGATAAGAGTCAAAGGGCATTGGGCCTGTTTCCATTGCAACGAAACAAAGGCAGGAATTAATCAAAATGGAAGTATATAAGAGAAGTGCTATGTCTTCTGAAGAAGGGCTACTGGACTTGAAATGTTAACTCTGCTTTTTCTCTACAGGTGCTGCTAGACCAACCGAGTTTCTCCAGCAATTTCTGTTTTTGTTTCAAATTTTCAGCTCTGCAGTTCTTTGTTTGAGGTGTTGGGAATGATGCACGAGTAAAGAGGTGGTGAGGTGTCCCCATTGAATAGGTGGGAAGTACAGAGGACAAGAGATGTTGGAAGTTTAGAAGGATAAGGTGGGGTGCAGCTATGGAATGGACATGATGCATGCGCTACTGGTGGTGGTTGTAGTCTATGAGCATTGGTGAGATGTGTGTGAAGTGGCAGAGTTACAATGAGTGGTGGCCCATTGAGTGTGAGGTAGCAGATGGAAGATTTTGGCACTTATACTTGAAGAGCACAAAGAACATTGATCCGTTTGACTGGGACAACACTGAACCTGCAATATGTGCACACGCTAATTTGCCTGGTGGCCTGGCCTCCTATGGCATCAGCTTTAATAAAGAACTGCTCTCCTCTCCACCTCCCCTTGAACATATATCTCTGGGTCCTTGGTTGTGAAGCAAGAATTGAACTTTGCTTTGTTGTGGGCTATAGCGAGGACGACCTTGGTGAAGAGGAAAGTTTCTGGCCTGCAGCTTCTGAAGTGCTGTGCAGCTAGGCTCTAAAAATGGCATCACATGAATGATCTTAACAGTGGTGAGCACGCCCACTTCTTCTGCTACATAATTTCCCAAGAAAGGCATTCAAGAGTTGGCATGGTAGCACAGTAGTTAGCGCTGTTACCTCACAGCGGCAGGGACCTGGGCTTGATCCCACCCTCCGGTGACTGTCTTTGTGGAGTTTGAACATTCTCTCCCCGTGTCTGTGTGGGTTTCCTCCTACAGTCCAAAGATGCGCAGACTAGGTGGATTGGCCATGCTAAATTCAGGGATGTGTAGATTAGGTGGGTTTATAGGGGGATGGGTCTGGGTGGGATGCTCTGAGGTTCGGTGTGGATTTGTTGGTCCGAAGGGCCTGTTTCCACACTGTAGGGATTCTATGATTCTGAACAAGAGTCCAGCTGTATAAGGTGAAGACTAAGTCAGAAATGTTGTTCTAAGCCATGTTCAATTGGACACCATGAATCTCACAAAATGCTTTAACCAGAAACAGGAAAATGGTGCTCGTGAGGTAAAGGAAAAGGAGAGATATTTTGATTGCACTAAATAAGAAGGGGTAGGAAGAGAACTGTGTGAAGCATAAACTCAAGCTGTGATCTGTGGTAGGATGGCTTATCCAAATGCTATCTAAGAAGTTGTGTGAAATGTTATAATTTTTTATTGCAAAAGTATACTTAATTCATAAAAAAGATCATGCACGAACGGCCACCACCGACCAAGCCAAGTCTTGGTCCTTGTTGGAAAGTTCTGGGCGATTAGTAATTCTGCCGAATGACTTTGGCAGTCTGCTCAGCCAGCCACCTTTCCTTTTCCCGCAGAGTCTTGAGCTTGCTGTGTCCTGACCACTCCCTAATGGATTTGCAAATTTTCCTAGAAAGGACAAGTGTTACAGAATGAACCAACTACTTTGAGCATTCCACAGCACCGAGGCCAGTTGCATCCTTCTTAAAATAAAAACCAAAAGAAACGCGGATGCTGGAAACCAGAAACAAAAACAAAAATTGCTGGAAAGGCTCAGCAGGCCTGGCAGCATCTGTGAAGAATGTGAATTCTGAGGAAGGATCACTTAACCCGAAATGTTGTTTCTGATTAACGTTTCGGGTTAAGTGATCCTTCCTCAGAATTCACACCCTTCACAGATGCTGCCAGACCTGCTGAGCCTTTTCAGCAATTTCTATTTTTGTTCCCATCCTTCACAACACCAAGGACAGGTAAAAGCTACTTAGTGACACTTGGTGTTTGTGTACCGAGGATCCAAGCACAGCATGATGCAACTACACACAGAGATGGCCATTAGGATGAGTGCAGCATTGGACATGCCTTTCCCCCTCTTATTCAGAGCTTTGTACATGGTGTCTCTGCAGCCACAGTCCATCTTTGACCTCCAGATATAGAGATTCTATGATCCTAGATAAAGTGGAAGATGGCTCAGGTGATGCAAAAGCACAATTTTGGGGAATGGACTGGACCTGCGCCACATGCAGCAATACCGACAGTACCTCGCATCTGATGACCAGGATTTTAAGCTATAATGGAAAGGGAGGGCTGCTCTCCTGAGTTCAATTTTTGCCTCACTTTGGCAATACACTCCTCTTAGGTCTTTCTGCACTCCAAGCCCTTCTTAACCTTATTCCTAGCACCTTCAGATAATCTATCCTGACAGTGAAGGGGACAAAGGATCAGTCGGTCCAGCTCCCAAAGAATATGGCCTCACTCTTGCACCAATTTATCTTGGCTCCCAAGGCTAGTTCAAACTGGTCACAAATGCTCACGAGTCTGCATACTGACAGTGGATCTGAGCAGAAAATGATGATGTTGTCCATGTACAGTGACAGTCAACCCACAGGCCTCTGCTGCCAGGAATAGTCACCTATCACAGGCTCACAGCCTTCCTGATGGACTATAAAGCATACAGTCAAGGCAGCAGAGAGAAGGCAGCCTTGCCTAACTCCAGATCTGACCGAGAAACTTTCTGATTTCCACGCATTGTTTGAGACTGCACTAACATTGTTGGAATAAAGCAGTCAGTATCAGATTTCCTCCCAAACTTCATTTGGAGAGTACATCCCACAAGTAGGTGTATGATCTTCCATCAAAAGCCTTCTCCTGGTCTAGTCTGCTGAGGCAGGCTTCCACCCTCCTGTCCTGCACGTAGGCAAATGTATCCCTGTTGAGCGTAAGGTTCAGAGATCTTCCTGCCGCGTACAGCACAGGTTTGGTGAGGGCGAATCACCAATCCCGGAGTAGATTTGACCCAGTTGGCATTAACTTTAGACAGAATTTTGTAATATGCATTTAGCAAAATGAAATTGGTCACCAATTTCTAATTTCCTCCTTCTCTCCCTTAGCTTGTAGATATTCTATAAATATGCTAACAAGTTACTGTAACTGACTTTGTGCATAGAATCAGCATGCTACTCTCAGTACTGCTGAATTAAACTCAACTAGGTGACATTTAAATTGTTTTTACAATGAGGACATGATGAAACGTTCCACCCCAAAATACAGCATTCAAATGGAGAAGTCAACAAGAAATATCATGATCAAATGGCTAAATTTAAGACATGACACTTCTAGCAAATGGTCTTGATCATCAGAATGAAGTGTGGGTTTCACAGGAGCCTAATTAGCAAACTACTGTTCAGTTTCAACATGAAACAGTTTCATACTAGCAGTACAAAGATTGTGTTGTTTATGTCTGTTGGTTTCAATAGAAGGACAATTGTGAGGAATGTGCTGCAATTTCCTGATACCATCCTCTGGCAAGCTCAGTTAGTTCTGACAGTGCAATTTTGGAAATCTGCCCTTCAGATATTTACAGGCCATGATGTGTCAAGATGACTCTTTTTGAAGTCAGCACAGCAGTTTTTTGCTGTTTATACAACTAAAATTGCATTAAAAATAAGAGCAATATGTTTGAGCAATGCAGTACTAATCCCATACAACTAAAATTCTGAGACATTTTCACATTGATCATGTAATCCAGGATTGTTTTTTAATTACGCTTGAATTTTATGATATCATGTGCACAGATTTTGGGACTTATTTGCATAGCCTTCAGTCAGTGGGAAGAAGATAACAGCTAATTGAAAATGGCAGCATAACATTTACAATCCTACTCCTTTGACTGGTATAGTCAATGTTAGTTTGATTCAGTCACTCCAGGAATCTACTTATAGTATGCTGATTGGTATTGTATAGCACATATAGGACACTGACATCATTCCGAGGTATTAATAGGTGAATGTAACCAGTGATCCATGAAGAATTCAGTGCAGGATAGTTTTAAAAATAGCCTTTTAATGAAAAATGTGGCACTGGCAGTGTCCCACAACTCAATCCTGCTGAGACTTGCCTTCTCTCGCAACTGCTTCATCAGCCACAAAAGGGTGACTTTTGCAGCAAGCCTCTCCCCAGCCATCCACCCACCACTCCACTGGTGTGGTGATAAGGAAACTGATAAAACTGATAAGGAAACTGTCTGTGAGGGCTGGTACAGCATCTGCAGTTTACCACTAACAAGCAAATAAGGCTAAGTCTTCAAAATTAGTCAAATCTCAAACGAAATGAAAATTCAGACAGTTTTGTTTTTGGTTTATATAGAATACTCTTGATTATATAGCTAGCATGCTGACTCTGATGCACAAGGCAGTGGAAGGTCATGAAAATCATAATCTGTAATGTCAGGTTGCAAGCTACATAACTTGTTTTATCACAGTCCTACTTCATCTCTTATATAGGCTTTCCACATTATCGCACCAGAACTTGAAAAAAGACAAAACAAATTTGAGATAACAAGGTGTAGTGCTGGATGAACACAGCAGGCCAAGCAGCATCAGAGGAGCAGGAAAGCTGACGTTTTGGGCCTAGACCCTTCTTCAGAAATGGGGGAGGGGAAGGGAGTTCTGTAATAAATATGGACAGAGGGGGGGGGAGGCGGATAGAAGATGACTAGAGGGGAAGATAGGTGGAGAGGAGAGGTCAAAGAGGCAGGAATGGACCCAGTAAGGGTGAGTGTAGGTGGGGAGTTAGGGAGGCGATAGGTCAGTCCAGAGAGGACGGACAGGGCAAGGGGGCGGGATGAGGCTAGTAGGTAGGAGATGGGGGTGGGGCTTGAGGAGGGGATAGGTGGGAGGAAGGATAGGTTAGGGACGCGGGGACAAGCTGGGATAACCAGCGTGGGGCTGGATGAACACAGCAGGTCAAGCAGCATCATAGGAGCAGGAAAACTTGACGTTTCGGGCCTAGACCTTTCATCAGAAATGGGGGAGGCGAAGAGGGTTCTGAAATAAATAGGGAGAGAGGGGGAGGCGGATAGAGGATGGATAGAGGAGAGGATAGGTGGAGAGGAGGCAGACAAGTCGCAGAGGCGGGGATGGAGCCAGTAAAGGTGAGAGTAGGTAGGGGGGTAGGGAGGAGATAGGTCAGTCCAGGGAGGACGGACAGGTCAAGCGGGCGGGATGATGTTAGCAGGTAGGAGATGGGGGTGGGGCTTGAGGTGGGAGGAGGGGATAGGTGAGAGGAAAAACAGGTTAGGGAAGTGGAGATGAGCTGGGCTGGTTTTGGGACGCGGTTGGGGGAGGGGAGATTTTGAAGCTTGTGAAATCCACATTGATACCATTGGGCTGCAGGGTTCCCAGGCTGAATAGGATTTGCTGTTCCTGCAGCTTTCAGGTGGCATCACTGTGGCAGTGCAGGAGGCCCAGGATGGACATGTCGTCTGAGGAACGGGAGGGGGAGTTGAAATGGTTCGCGACTGGGAGGTGCAGTTGTTTGTTACGAACTGAGCGCAGGTGTTCCGCAAAGCAGTCTTCAAGCCTCCGCTTGGTTTCCCCGATATAGAGGAAGCCACAACAGGTACAGCGGATGCAGTATACCACATTGGCAGATGTGCAGGTGAACATCTGCCTGATGTGGAGAGTCTTCTTGGGGCCTGGGATTGGGGTGAGGGAGGAGGTGTGGGGGCAGGTGTAGCACTTCCTGCGGTTGCAGGGAAAAGTGCCGGGTGCGGTGGGGCTGGAGGGGAGTGTGGAGCGGACAAGGGATTCGCGGAGGGAGTGGTCCCTCCGGAAGGCAGATAAGGGTGGGGAGGGAAAAATGTCTTTGGTGGTGGGGTCTGATTGCAGATGGCGGAAGTGTCAGAGGATGATGCGTTGGATCCGGAGGTTGGTGGGGTGGTACGTGAGGACGAGGGGGATTCTTTTTTGGTTATTATTGCGGGGACGGGGTGTGAGGGATGTGTTACGGGAAATGCGGGAGACACGGTCGAGGGCGTTCTCGACCACTGTAGGGGGGAAGTTGCGGTCCTTGAAGAATGAGGACATCTGAGATGTACGGGAGTGGAATGTCTCATCCTGGGAGCAGATGCGGCGGAGGCGAAGGAATTGGGAATAAGGGATGGCATTTTTGCAGGAAGGTGGGTGGGAGGAGGTGTATTCCAGGTAGCTGTGGGAGTCAGTGGGCTTGAAATGGACATCGGTTTCTAAGTGGTTACCCGAGATGGAGACAGAGAGGTCCAGGAAGGAGAGAGAAGTCTTGGAGATGGTCCAAGTGAACTTCAGGTTGGGGTGGAAGGTGTTGGTGAAGTGGATGAACTGTTCGAGCTCCTCGTGGGAGCACGAGGCGGCGCTGATGCAGTCATCAATGAAACGGAGGAAGAGGTGGGATTTAGGGCCAGTGTAGGTACGGAAGAGGGATTGTTCCACGTAACCTACAAAGAGGCAGGCATAGCTTGGGCCCATGCGGGTACCCATGGCCACCCCCTTTGTCTGTAGGAAGTGGGAGGAATTGAAAGAGAAGTTGTTGAGGGTGAGGACGAGTTCGGCTAAGTGGATGAGGGTGTCGGTGGAGGGGGACTGGTCAGTTCTGCGGGACAGGAAGAAGCGGAGGGCGTTTACGCCATCTGCATGGGGAATACAGGTGTATAGGAACTGGACGTCCATAGTAAAAATGAGGTGTTGGGGTCCGGGGAATTGGAAGTTCTGGAGGAGGTGGAGGGCGTGGGTGGTGTCATGGACGTAGGTAGGGAGTTCCTGGACCAAGGGGGTGAAAATGGAGTCTAGGTAGGTGGCGATGAGTTCGGTGGGGCAGGAGCAGGCGGAGATAATGGGTCGACCAGGGCATTCAGGTTTGTAGATTTTGGGAAGGCGATAGAAGCGGGCGGTGCGGGGTTGGGGAACGATGAGGTTGGAGGCAGTGGGTGGGAGGTCACCTGAGGTGATGAGGTTGTGGATGGTTTGGGAGATGATGGTTTGGTGCTCGGGGGTGGGGTCATGATCCAGGGGGCGGTAGGAGGAGGTGTCAGAGAGTTGGCGCCTGGCCTCAGCAATGGAGAGGTCAGTGCGCCATACTACGACTGCCCCTCCATTGTCCGCGGGTTTTATGGTGAGGTTGGGATTGGAGCAGAGGGAGCGGAGGGCTGCACGTTCTGCGGTGGAGAGGTTGGAGTGTTTGAGAGGGGTAGAGAGGTTGAGGCGATTGATGTCTCGACGGCAGTTGGAGATGAAGAGGTCAAGGGAGGGTAGGAGGCCTTGGGGTGGTGCCCAGGAGGAGGGCTTGTGTTGGAGGCGAGAGAAGGGGTCAGTAGAGGGAGGGTTAGATTCGCGGTTGGAGCAGTAAGCGTGGAGGCGGAGGAGGCGGAAAAACTGCTCAATATCCAAGCGTGAGTGGTGTTCGTTGATATGTGGGTGGAGGGGGACAAAGGTGAGTCCTTTACTGAGGACTGACCATTCGTCCTCAGTAAGGGGGAGGTCTGGGGGGATGGTGAAGACTCAGTAGGGCTCAGTGTTGCTGTCTCCTCTGGAGCTGCTGGCTGTGGAGGCAGTGGACGGAGCGTTGTCGGCGTTGGCGGTGGGCGTTGTGTTGGCTTCGGCGGTGGGTGGAGCTGCGGCGGCGGCGGCAGCAGCGATGACGGTAGTGTCTGTGGTGTTGGTTTCGGTGATGGAGGCGGCGGTTTCAGCAGCGGCGGCGTTCGCTGTCCCGGAATTGGGGTACCCGGCGGTGGCGGATGTGACGTCATCAGTGGGTTCTCTGACAGTGGCCTCATGCTTGAATGTGGATTGTAGTCTGTTGGGGACGATCTGGTTCCGTAGGCAGGTACTAAGAAAGGTGATGTGGCTGTAGTGCCTGGCTTGCTTCAGGACGTGGTCGAGCAGTTTCAAGGCCGAAGAGATTATGAGAGAGTTGCAGTGGGAGAGAGATTCCCTGAGGTTTGTCCGAAGGGAGGAGGGTAACTTCTTCAGGGTAGGCATCCTTAGAAGCCACGAGGCCACTGTCGGAGAACCCACTGATGACGTCACATCCGCCACCGCCAGGTACCCCACTTCTGGGACAGCGAACGCCGCCGCTGCTGAAACCACCGCCTCCATCACCGAAACCAAAACCACAGACACTACCGTCATCGCTGCTGCCGCCGCCGCTCCGCCCACTGCCGACGCAACTCCGCCCACAGCCGACACTGACAACGCTCCGCCCACTGCCTCCACAGCCAGCAGCTCCAGAGGAGACAGCAACACTGAGCCCTGCCGAGTCTTCACCATCCCCCCAGACCTCCCCCTTACTGAGGACGAATGGTCAGTCCTCAGGAAAGGACTCACCTTTGTCTCCCTCCACCCACATATCAACAAATACCGCTCATACTTGGATACTGAGCAGTTTTTCCGCCGCCTCCGCCTCCACGCTTACTTCTCCAACCGCGAATCTAACCCTCCCTCTACTGACCCATTCTCCCGCCTCCAACACAAGCCCTCCTCCTGGGCACCACCCCAAGGCCTCCTACCCTCCCACGACCACTTCATCTCCAACTGCCGTCGAGACATCAATCGCCTCAACCTCTCTACCCCTCTCAAACACTCCAACCTCTCCACCGCAGAACGTGCGGCCCTCCGCTCCCTCCGCTCCAATCCCAACCTCACCATAAAACCCACGGACAAGGGAGGGGCAGTCGTAGTATGGCACACTGACCTTTACATTGCTGAGGCCAGATGCCAACTCTCTGACACCTCCTCCTACCGCCCCCTGGATCATGACCCCACCCCCGAGCACCTAACCATCATCTCCCAAACCATCCACAACCTCATCACCTCAGGTGACCTCCCACCCACCGCCTCCAACCTCATCGTTCCCCAACCCCACAC
>JAHRHZ010000097.1:8504960-8519993 GCA_024137785.1 Ginglymostoma cirratum | reverse complement strand
CAGCTCTACACCTTGTTATCTCAGATTCTCCAGCATCGGCAGTTCCTACTATCCCTATACACACATACAAGATTCTTTTGGAAAACCATGGTTTGTTGTGACCCGTACAATGTGTTAGCAAAGAACAGTCTTTGAAAATCCAGTCACAATGGAAGAAGTGATCTCATTAATGGAAGAGTAGAAACAGGACACGGGGAAGGATGGGGCAGGGGACTTCGAAGGCAACCCTGCTGCTGTGTGAGGTGGCCTAGCTGAACTAGATGTGTGCAGGCCTCTTTACTAATTATATTAAACCTGTGTCCTCTCATTCCCAATTCATTCATGAGGGAAGAACTCAAGCTATTAATAAAACAGATTCTTCCCTTCTTCCCAGGTGTGTCAACAGAAGTAATCCTGTTACAGGAGCCTGAACCCTCAGCAAAGCCTAACGCTGCAAGTTTGACTGATAGCTCAGGCACCCATAAAAGGCTTTATTAATTGACATACCTGAGCAGATGGTGAAACTTTGCCTGATGTCCTGTGATACGATGTTATAATAAGCCATCTTTTTCTGTAATTTGTCAATGGAACAGTGTATATTTACAAGTGCTTAACATTTTTTGTCATTGGTACTTAAAAGATTTGGTTGATTGGCAGTTTGCTGAGAGGGCTTTTAGGAAAAAAAAGTTGGAAAAGGCTGGTTTATGTTGATTATTATTAGGATAATCTTTTTTCTGATCTACATGGATGATCAAGAATTGGATTTAAAGCACACAAATTCAAACTTTGTAGAAAATACAAAACTTGATTTTGAACTACGAGAAAGATAGCAATAAACTTCAAGATGACATAGGCTGGGTGAGTGGATGGACTTGTAGTACCTAAAATTTAATTCAGGTGAGTGTCTTGTGATGTATTTTGGTATAAAGAACAAAAACTGTCAATATTAAAAAATGGTACAATTCTAAAATAGTAGGTGCAGAAACAGAGAAACATAAGGATATGTGTGCATAAATCATGAATGTGGCAGGGCAAGTTGAGAAAGTGGTTAATATTGCATTTGGGATCCTGGGTTTTATAAATATAGGCACGTTTTGGTAAAATGTCTGCCAAACAGTTTGGAAGAGCATGAGTGGAATCAATTGCTCTGCTATGCTTAATTTATAACTTATAATGAGTTTTATTATTTTACATAAACTAAGCCATGCAGTTAATTAGTTCCTGAGGAACGATTGATTATTAAGCCAATCACTAATATGACCCTTGGGAAGAAGGACTTCAGTTATTTGGATGCTTGGAGAAGCTGGGCTGTTCTCCCTTTAGAAGAAAAGGTTAAGAGATTTGATATCAGTGTTTAAAATGATGGGAGTGTGCAGAAAGAATAGATTGGGAGAAACTGTTCCCGTTGGTGAACAGTTCAAGAACCAGAGAACTCTGATTTAAGGTGAATGGAAAATGAATCGAAAAAATTCACAAGTCAAACTTGTTTCTTACCAATGAGTGTTTATTATCTGGAATACACTAAGATTGTGGTGGAGACAGATTCAATGTATAGGTATCTGAAAAAGAAAAGAAACATACAGACAGAAAAAAAAGTGGAAGATGGGGGGCAGGTGGGTTGGGGTGGGGGCATTAGGGCCAGCTAAATTGATTTTACAGAGTATTGTCGTAAATATCACAGGTTGAATAACTTCTTCTGCGCCCTAGAGAAGCCTGTTTGCATTAGGGCACAGAATCCAGACAACGTAGTGCTCTACCTTTAAGCTAGTAACAAAACATAAAAACAAGAGACAACTCTTTTCTTAATTATTCATAGGATGTGGGTATCGCTGGCTAGACCAACATCTATTGCCCATCCCTATTTGCTTAGAGGGCAGTTTAAAGTCAATCACGTTGCTGTGGATCTTGTGTCATGTGTACGCCAGACCAGGTGAGGTTAGCAGATTTCTGAACCAGGTGCATTTTTCCCAATAATTGGTAATGGTTTCAATAAACTCATATTTCCAGATTATCATTGAATACAAATTCCAGCATCTGCCATGGCAAGATTCAGACGCAAGTCCCAGAACATTACCTGTGTGCCTGGATTAATAGTCTAGTGATAGTACAACTAGGCCATCACCTATCCATGCTGTCTAATTCTGTATAAAGTTCAGAAACAGAAATTGTTGGAAAACATCAGCAGGTCTGGTAGCATCTGTGGAGGGAACGCAGAGTTAAGGCCTTGAGTTCAGTGATCCTGAGAGAAGCCAGCAGAAGCGTCGCTCGACACAAAACATTAACTCTGCTTTCCCTCCACAGGTGCTCCCAAATGTGCTAAGTTTTTCCAGCTAATTCTGTTTGTGTTCCTGATTTCCAACATTCACAGTTCTTTGTTTTTTTTTCGTTCTGTGTGAAAGTATCTGCCTTGCCTTCACTTATGCTTTCTGTGTCACGGAGTCAGTCCATATCGCTAACATCAGTAAACACAGAACACAGGCTATTTGTATAAATCTGTGGTATGGTACACTTTAAAATAGAATGTGAGTAAAATTTAGGATGTCTGACTCAGCAAGAATACAACTCTTCATGGTCTATGTTGCATGGGCTAACAAGAAATAAACCAGAAACTGCATCACAGAAAGCATTGTCTTTGAACACAATCTTTCTGTCCTCTCAGGATATGGGAGTGGTGCTTGGGGAATGTAGAATTGCGAGTTAAACCTTTGGTCACAATAGGAAGAGGGATAACTTTGTAATTACATGCCAACATTGGAAATTGTGTTGACCTTCATCATGGTCAAGATAATTTCCACTTAGAAACGTGATATAACCAGTACGGATTTATTAAGGGCAGATCATGTCTGGCAAGTTGATTATGTCCTTTTAATGAGGTAATAAAGAGGGTGAATAAAAAAAAACTCAGGTAATGTGTACACGAACCTCAAAATTTTCAGTTTGATAAAGTACTGCATAATAGATCATTCAGAAAATCAAAACATATGTCATTAAAGGGGCATTGGTACCTTCCTGCAAAATTGGTGAATGATAGGAGCAGAGAATAGCAGAGAATGGAGGCTTTTCAGAGAACTGGAAGGGGCTGTGCAGTGGCCCAGGAAACTCTATTAGGACCATTGGTTTTCTATATGTGACCTGGATTAGGAAACAAGAATTACAGTGGTGTGAATTAAATTTTTAAATGTTTAAGTTTGTGGATGGTTCAAACCTTGGCAGTATAGTAAATAGTGAACAGTAACATATTTTAGAAGGCTAGACATGATTTGGTGTACTGGATGGGAAGAGGACAGATGAACACACTGCGCGTGGATATGAAGTGATGGCCTTTGGGAAAAATAGTGCTGAAAAGCAACATTATTTAAATAGCATTATTTTGAAATAGTGCATAAGCAGAGAAAGCTGTGTATGCATTTTTATAAAACTTTGAAAATAATGCAAGTTGCTAACAGCAATTAAGAAAGTTAAGAGTTAAGAAATATTTGGCATTATAAACAGTAAGATACAATTTAAAAAAGGTATGATGCTAAATCATTACAAATTTCTGATTAAACTTCAGTTAGAGTGTTGTGTCCAATTTTAAGCAACATACTTTGGGAAGGATGTCGATATTGTAGAGATGGTACAAAGATATGTATCTCTAGCATCATACTAGAGATAAAAGTGTTCATTATATGAAGAGATTGAAGCAGTGTTCTTCGAAGAGCAGAGAGGTTAGGAGAGATCTAATAAAGATTTTCACAACAACTTGGTTGTGCAAGTACAAAGAGACTGTTTCCCCTGGCAACTGAGTCTGTAATCAGAAAGTATCAATTTAGACAATTGCCAAACTAAATGGTGTGGAAATACTGAGAAATAGGGTCACACAGAAGATCATTATGATATGTAATAAATTACTTAAAGTGTGGGGGAATCAGAATTTCTGGCAAATTTTGAAAGGCAATTGGATATGTACATGAAGAATGTCCATATTATGGCATATGGTCAGCAATGGACAAACATTACAAAAAACTGGTGAGGGTTCTTGTGTTGCATTGGCAGTGTGCCCACCTCTGATGACATAACTATACTTAAAGACATTATTATATTTGCGTTTTAATTAGTACATTGAGAAAGCAGTCAATGTTATGAATTTCTATCCTTCATAGGCTGGGGCAATTTTCCCTGGAGCTTCAGAGGCTGAGAGGTGACCTTATAGACGTTTATAAAATTATGAGGGGCGTGGATAGGGTAAATAGACAAGGTCTTTTCCCTGGGGTGGGGGAGTCCAATACTAGATGGCATAGGTTTAAGGTGAGGGGAAAGATTTAAAAGGGAGCTAAGGGGCAACTTTTTCACAAAGAGGGTGGTGCATGGATGGAATGAGCTGCCAAAAGAAGTGGTGGAGACTGCTACAATTACAAGATTTAAAAGGCATCTAGATGAGTATATGAATAGGAAGAGTTTAGAGGGATAAGGGCCAAATGCTGGCAAATGGGACTAGATTTATTTAGGATATCTGGTCAGTATGAACGAATTGGACCAAAGGGCCTCTTTCTGCGCTGTATATCTCTATGACTTTATGAATCTATAAATGGTAAATAAATTCCAAATATATATTAAATCAAGTCGGAATTTAGCATTAAGGTGTTCATAAAAGTAGAGAACCGTATAATCTAACAGCAGAAAAGGAAACCATTAGGTCTACTGTACCTATGCTAGCTCTTTGCATTTTTTCTTAAAAATCCCATTGGACCAACAAGGTTTCTTGAGTTGCAGTGGTAGTGTCCCCACCTCTGAGCCAGGAGGCCTGAGTTCAAGTCTCACCTCATCTAGTGGTATGCAATAACATTTCTGAACAGGTTGATTAGAAAATATCTAGAACTAGGAAGGTGAGACGATGCTCGCTGGAACATAAGAGCCACAATACCCTGGGTGGGCTGAATGGTCTGTTTTTCATAGACCAGAATAGAATACTTGCAGCGTGGAAACAGGCCATTCAGCCCAAGAAGTCCACACCACCCCATCCGACGAGCGTCCCACCCTGATTCATTCCCCTTACCCTTGCATTTCCCCATGTGTAACCCACCTAACCTAAACATCCCTGGACAATACAGGCAATTTAGCATGACCAATCCACCTACCCTGCACATCTTTGGACTGTGGGAGGAAACCGGAGCACCTGAAGGAAACCCACGCAGACACGGGGAGAATATGCAAACTCCACACAAACAGTCACCTGAGGGTGGAATTGAAACCAGGTTCCTGGCGCTGTGAGGCAGCAGTGCTAATCACTGAGCCACCATGTTTCTAAGCTGTACATCCCTTGAAAAAAATCACACAAGCATGACATGCATTGGAATAGCCCAGTAGGATTTTTAAGAAAAAATACAAAGAGCTAGCATAGGTACATTAGATCAAATGGCTTCTTTGTGATGGAGAGTCAAGGCTGAGGAGGAAGCAGAGATGTTTATAGTTGAGGGGACTAGGGCAATTGTAGGGAGGAATTTCAAGTCAAATGGGTGGAATTGTGAACCACATTGCAGCGCATGGTAAACTACTAGGGGGTGGCATGATTTACTGTGACCATCAATATACTCTCCACAGGGGAAGCACAGAGGAGCAAGGTGGGCATCAGAAAGGTGTAATGCAGGGGTTCCAGGCAAGGAGGACAGTTGTAGATGGCATTAAAAATGCTGGGGGCCCACACCAGCAGGTCGGGTTGTAGGCACATGGTTTGAAATGTGCCGTATTGCAAGGTAGTAAGGGCATGGAGGTTCTGGGGTGGGAAAGAAACCTGGTGATGAGGCAGGACCCAGTGCCGATGGTGTCCAGCTCAACTTGCATTGCCAGCCACCACTTTCACCCAAGGGTGGAATTGAACCCAGGTCCTTAGTGCTGTGAGGTAGCAGTGCTAACCACTGAGCCGCCGTGCCGACTTTTACGTTGTTTCACCTCCTTCTTCCCAGGGATGTTTGTTTATTTATTTACTTCCTTTATAACATTGTCTCCTTGTCCATCCCATTTCAGGAAACCATTCATTCCAGAAACAGTTATTGCTGATTCTTCCAATTGCTGAACAGTTGCAAAGGGGGAATAGAAAATACCTGGAAAAGCATTCAGGGTAGGCAGAGTAAGTGTCAGTTTGATGGTCATAAACAGAGTCCACATCTGCTGCATGCCACAGCATTGATCTGACAAAAATGTGAAGTAGCTGCTTGCAAATTTCAGTGACATTGGATTTGCAATCATTGCATTGCCCATTTCATACACAATGAGATGGAATGAGACTTAGGCGTCTGAATTTGTAGGGTTGGGATGGTGGTGTTATGACACCAGTAGCTGCTTTTTGCTGACATGTGGTGGTCATTCAGTCAGCGTGACACCTTCAGGAGGCTACAGCATATGGTGTGATGGAAGATGGGTGTCCAATGCAGACACATTCCGCATTATCCACATGCTGGTATGTCTCACCAGGTGAATTGTGCTCAGCCTTCATCTGCGGGGTTTGCTATTGTTCTGGGAGCTATAAAACTCTTTTGCTCCATTTCTGTCCAATGACCCCTGCCGCTGGTGGGACTTTGGTCACTGTGACTGCTTTCCTAAGAAGGCAAAGACAGACAAGCACAGGACTGACAGCAAGCCCAGGAGCAGCATCAAGTCGACAGGGAGGATGACGAGTTCACAGCTCGGAGAGATGTCACAGACACAAGGCCCCTCAGGATATGTAGGGTGGACGTGGGGCCCAGAGTTTTCCAGCCCCAACGCCATTTCTTGGCCATGAGAGAGGAACAGGCCAATGCAGAATCCATATGTCCCAGGACATGGTGACAGAACTGTGTCATATGCTGAAGCAAGATCTGGTGTGGGAGCGCAATCCCTTTGCTGTGGCTGTGAAGATCACTGCCATCTACATTTCAATGTAACTAGCACCTTCCAGGAAGTGATGTGTGACCTGTGTAGGATATCTCAGTTGTGCACTCACATATGCATCAGGACGATGACCGATGCCACCTATACAAGAGCACATTAGTAGGATTCAGAAACAGCTGAATTCTGAGATGTACAGGATGCATTGGCTGCACACAGTCACACATACTGAGAGGGCCATATACCATAACACAGCTGAAAATATCAACAGAAAGAGGAATATTCCATTAATGTTCAAGCGATCTGTGATCACTTGATTACCACTTCCTGGATGTGCATGCCTACTACACTGGCAGCTGTCATAACTTGTACATTCTGGAACACTGTTGTACTTGGTGCTTTAGGGGGTTTGCATGCCTTACAAGGTTGGTTACTAGTTAACAAGTGCTACTCATTGTGACCATGGTTCATGGCACCATTGCACAGCTCATTGACTGTTGCAGAGCGCTCATATAATGCAGCCTCGTGCCTCAACCAGGGCAGTAGTGGAACACAGTATAGGGCTGTTGACTTGCAGTACCACTGCTTGAACAAAGTCAGAAGTCATATGACATGAGGTTATTAGAGAATCATAAAAGTCCCACAATGTGGAAACAGGCCGTTTGGCCCAACAAATCCACACCGCCCTCTGAAGTGTATCCCACCCAGACCCATCCCCCTAGCCTTTCCCTGTAACTCTGCATTACCCATGGCCAACACACCTAATCTACACATCTGAACACAATGGGACATTTAGTTGGCCAATCCACCCTAGACCGCACATCTTTGGACTGTGGGAGGAAACCAGAGCACCTGGTGGAAACCCAAGCAGACATTGGAGGGGAGGCAATGGCCTAGTGGTATTATCGATGGATTGTTAATCCAGAGACCCAGGTAATGTTCTGGAGACCTGGGTTCGAATCCCGCCAGGGCAGATACTGGAATTTGAACTCAATAAATATCTGGAATTAAGAATCTAATGATGACCGTGAATCCATTGCTGATTGTTTGAAAAACACATCTGGTTCACTAATGTCCTTTAGAGAAGGAAACTGCCATCCTTAACTGGTCAGACCTACATGCAACTCCAGACCCACAGCAATGTGGTTGACTCTTAACTGCCCTCTGGGCAATTAGGGAGGGGCAATAAATGCTTCCTAGCCAGCGACACCCTTGTCCTGTGAATGAATAAAGGAACAAAAAGATGTGCAAACACCACACGGACAGTCGCCCAAGAGCAGAATCAAACCCATGCCCCGGTGCTGTGAGGCAACGGTGCTAACCACTGTGCCACTCACTGCACCTGATGAAGGGGCTGCTCTCTGAAAGCCTTGTGATTCCAAATGAACATGTTGGATTATAACATGCTGTCATGTTAATTCTGACTTTGTCCACCCCAGTCCAACGCTGGCACCTCCACACCATGACTGCTTGAACAACTTTAGGTTGGGGGCAACCTCCAGTATAGTCTGGACAGTGTATGCTACATCATCCTGGCTTGCTGTGGATGACACAATTGGAACGGCATTGAGGTGCTGTCCTAGATGCAAAGGAACTTGGGGACAAGGACCAGTCTTCCAGGGAGAAGGAGAAGGAGAAGGTGGACAAGGCTTTTGGGAAGAAGGAAGATGACTTTGTCCATGACATGTTCTGATGGGTGCTACAAATCAAATGAAACCTCATTGACACCTAGTTCCAATAGTAAAGAGCAGGCTGCAGTATTCAGTTATTAAACTTCATAATTTTTGGTCATAATTTCTCAATATAATTGATGTTGTAGGGGAAACTTCCAGCCACTGATTCCTTTGCTTTTGTTCCTTTTTGCATTCTGTAAATAAATGTTCACATTTGTGTTTATATAAGTCTGAGTTCTTGCCTGTACTTTATCTTCCCCTTCCCCACAATAATAAGAAGCAGTCCTATGATGGTCAATGGGGACGTTGGTAACTAAGTGGACACACGGAAGAATGTAGCTGGGAGGAGGTAATATGCCTGGTATCGTGGTTAAACAGTGACTAGGGTAAGAAAATGATGTTCCATGCGTGAGGGAGTATCAGCAACATCACTTATGTGCTATTGGCAGTGTAACTTCGTGGCTGCTCTGCCATGATGTTGGTAGTGAGAAGAAATACTGGATGGCAAATGCGTGGCCAGGTGCGCAGCAGCCTTTCAGGCATAACATGAGCATAAAGAATGCTGGTATTCGGGCAACTATTTGCTGAGTAGCGTTGCTCTGGAATTGGCATTTGGTAAGACAGGGCAGAAAACAGACATGGAAGACACCATAGGGATAGGGTAGGCAATTAATAAGATGAATTTGATAAGATATTCTAAGAGAAATTGCCAGGTCTTGTGGTGTAAAGCTCCAAAACACAGAATTTAAAATGTCGGATGCAGGCCTGAGATTTCGTTTTAAAATCTTTTATGGGTGCTGATGTGCTGCAAGACCACCATTTGTTCATTGAAAATAAAGTCTTCCGATTGCAAAGTGCTTTTTATGGCCTCAGGACTTCTCAAAGTCAGTGAAGTGTAGTTGTGACTGTAAAAATGGCTGACATGTTTCCTATGTGCCCACAGCACACTCTCACAAACACCAATTAAATAAATGACCCAAAAGACTTTTTGCTTGACTTGTGTGGGAACTAGTATTAGTCAGGACAGTTGCCCTCAGGAAGATGGCTTTCGGCTGCTTTTTTGAATTGCTGTAGTCCAAATGGTAAAGGTACATCCACAAGGAAGATAGGGAGGGAGTTCCAGAAAATTGATCCAATGACAGTGAAGGAATTGCAATATATTTCCAAGTTAGATAGTACATAGCCTGGAATGGAACTCAGTGTTGGAACGGTGTTACCATGCAGTTGCTCCACTGATGCTTCTAGGAAGTAGATGTTACAGGTTTTCAAGGTGTTGTCGAATGAGATTGGGTGAGTTGCCACAGTGTATTTTATATATGGTACCTCCTACCATGTGCCAGTGATGGAAGGAATGAACGTTTCTGTGGTGGATGCAGTGTTGGTCAAGTTGATTATTTTGTCCTGGTTGAAATTCAGGCACATGAAACCATGCTATCCAAGCAAATGGAGAGTATACAGCCCGTCAAGTTAAGTTTTTAGTCAATGGTAACACTCTCGGAATATCAGGGTTGGTATGTTCAGCAGTGACATTGAATGTCAGGGGAGTGGTTAGATATTTTCTTGATGAAAGTCACTGCCTGGCACTTGGAAAGCATAAATGTTACTTGCCACTTATCAGCCCAAACAAATGTTCTGTCTCTCCTATCATTGAGAATGATGATATTTGTGGAGCCATTTCCTACATTGCTGCCGCACAGTGCCAGGGACCCGGGTTTGATTCCACCCTCAGACGATTGTCCATGTTGAATTTGCACATTCTCTCCGAGTCTGTGTGGGTTTCCTCTGGGTGCTCTAGTTTCCTCCCACAGTCCAAAGATGTGTACGTTAGGTGGTTTGGTCATGCTAAATTGCCCATAATGTCTAGGGATGTGCAGCCTAGTTGGGTTAGCCATGGTAATTGCAGAAATACTGGGAGAAGGTAGGGGAGTGGGTCTGGGAGGGATGCTATTAAGAGGGATTTCATGGGCTGAATGGCTTACATCCTCACTGTGGGGATTCTATGGCACAGTAAGTTGTGAAACATCAGTACAGAAGATGATGCTGAAGCATTTGCAGTTCATTGCAATACAAAGATTAATGATTCTGTGAGAGAAAAAATGTTCCCCTTTTCTATCTTCAATGGGAGACTGTTTATTTTTAAACAATGCTCTAGATTTTCCAACAAGAGGTAATATGCTTTGTATATCGACCCATTCAAGAATACTCAGGAACTTAAATGTTACGATCAAGTCACATCCTACTCAATTAGACTACAGCAGAAAAAGCATAGTCTGTCCAAACATTCCTCACAAACAAACCATCCATTCCAGACAATAGTCTTGTAGACCAATGCATTTATAACCTTATTTTAATGTTGTGCACAGTACAGTGCCCTGTATAACTGAAACATAATCTCTTTACCTGCGCAATTCTCTTTGCAATAATCAATAGTATTCTATTTGCTTTTCTAATTACTTGCTTGATCTGCAGCTAACATTTTGTGATAAATGCGTGAAGACATCCAGATCCCTCTGCATCTGAGAGCTCTGAAATGTCTGACCATTTAAGTACTATGCTTTTTTATACTTCCTGTCAAAATAGAGAGTTTCATATTATATCACATTATAATCATTACAGATTCTCCAAATGCAAACAATAAGAGCCATGCTGGGAAATTAAATCTCACGTAGCCATTGGCATGCTGAATTACTGGATCACTAGATATGTAGATGACGCTATCCACCAGTCACATCATCAGGAGGTGCCAGCTTCACCTGCCCTGGGTGCCATGACTGAATTTTATATGGTTCAGGCAATTAACTGTCTGAAGTCATGGTCTTTTCCCTTCTATGGCAGAATGTGTAACATCAGGGAGCTGGAGGCAGTCAGGAAGCTGACAATTCTTAGTTCTAGCAGTGCCATTCGTGTAACTGATGTCCTTGGGGAGTATTTGCTCATACAATTGGGGAAAGTTTAAAATAAATTAGAATGGGGATGGGAATGAATATAGGGAGGCAGTAGAAAACAGCTCAACAAGGGTAAAAATAAAAGACAGAACCAGAAATATAAAAAAGTAATTGGCAGAGAATTCAAGTCAGAGTGAAAAATAACATGATTAGGACCAAAAATGATAAGAAGACAAAACTTTAGTCTTTGTGTCTTAATACATGGAACATGTGAAATAAAGTGGATGAATTATTTGTGCAATGCAGGACAATGCAATTTTTAGGAAGGGCAGACAAAGAAATAAAGAAGATAGTGCAGCATTGCTCATCAAAGAAGACGGAATGCAATGGTGAGGAAGGATATTTGCTACGGTGAAGTGGAATCTGTATGGGGAGAACTTAGAAACACTAGGGACCAAAAACAATTGTGGGGGTTGTACGTAGGCCCTCAAATTGTAGTGGCAAAGTTGGGGAAGGCATTAAACAAGAAATTAGAGATACAAGAAACTGTGCAAAAGCAATTAGATCTGTATATAGATTGGGCAAATTAAATCAGTAGCAATACTGTGGTGGAAGAATTCCTAGAATTTATTTGCATTGTTTTTCTGGATCAGTACATCAAGGAACCAACCATCTAAGAATGGTTATTGTGTAATGAGAAATGAATGATTGGCAATCTAGCTATGTAAGGCCTCTTTAGGAACAGCAGTTGTAATATGATAGAATTCTTCATAAAGATGTAGAGAACCATGACTTCGACTGGGACAACACCAAGATCCTGGGACAGGCTAGGCAGAGACAAGCACGAGAATTCCTGGAAGCATGGTACTCCACGAAGCATGCTATTAATAAACACATTGAACTCGACCCCATATACATTCCACTACGGAGGAAACCTGGAAGTGAGGCAATCCATCGCAACGGACTCCAGAGTTTAAAAACCAGGTGGGAAAACACACTGACGCTTCATCAAAGGCTGCACTGAGGATGTTACCAAACATGGTAACGAAACGTCTGCAGAACAACAAACCAACTCGACGAGCCAACACCCAAGCTACAGATCTACTCCAAAACCTTAGAATGAGATAATGAGGACTCAGAAACAATATGTTCCTATTAGTGTGAAGGGCAAGCCTGGTAGCTGGAGGGAACAATGGACAACTAGAGACATTAAGGCTGTGGTTAAGAAAAAGAAGGAACATATCAAGTATAAACAGCGGGGATTAAATGAATCCCTGGTGAGATACAGAGTGAGGAAGAGTACGCTTAAGAGAGAAATCAGGAGGGCCAAAATGGGACGTGTGATAGCGTTGGCAAATAAGGTTAAGGAGAATCTAAGGAGATTCGATAAGTACATTAAGGGCAAAAGAGTAACTAGAGAGAGAATAGGGTTCTTAAAGATCAACAAGCCCATCCATGTGTGGAACCTCAGGAAATGGGTGAGATGCTAAACAAATATTTTGCCTCAGTATTTAAAGTGGAGAAAGACGTGGAAGTTAGGGACCTTGGGCAATAAATAGTGATGTCTTGAAAAGAGTCCACATTGAAGAAAAAGAGGTGTTGGAAATCTTAAAGTGTATAAAGGTACATAAATCCCCAAAACCTGATCAGGTATATAACCAGAACATTTTAGTAAGCTAGGGAAGAGATTATGAGGCCCATTGCAGAGATATTTGCATCATTGACAGCCATGGGTGAGGTGCCTGAAAACTGAAAAGGATACAGAAAAGATTTTGCCGGCAATGGATGTTGCCAGCAATGGAGGTTTTGAGTTATACAGAGAGGCTGGATAGACTGGGACTTTTATCCATGGAGCATCAGAAGCTGTGGGGTGACCTTATAATGGTTTATAAAATCATGAGGGGTATAGGTAAGGTGAAAAGCCAAGGTTTTCGTAAGACTAGTGGAATCTAAAAATAGAGGGCATTGGTTTAAGGTGAGGGGGAAAGACTTAGTCCCACATAACTTGTGATGTTATTTAGAAATGTATTAATGTTGGTTTTAAACATAATCAATGACAGAGCTTCAAGAGCCCTCAGGATAGAGGATTCTGAAGATTCAACACCCTCAGAGTGAGGACATTAATCCTCATCTTTGTCTGAAACGACTTACCCCATTCTAAGATTCTAGATTCTACAGACTGGGAAACATCCTTCCTCCATCTGTCTTGTCAGGCCCGAAAAAATACTGTATGTTTCTTCTTCTGTATGTTCTGATCCTTCTAAACGCTCAAGAATACAAGTTTAGTCTACTTAATCTCCCTTCATAGAACAGTCCCATCATCCCAATGATCAGACGGGTGAACCTCCACTGCCCTCCCACAAAGGCAAATATATCCTTCCTCAGGTAAGGAGACCAAATTAATACATAATACTTCAGGTTCACTCTCTCAAAAATTACCTTAAGACCATAAGTAAATAAGATATTGGAGCAGAATTAGGCCATTTGGTCCATTGAATCTGCTCCACCATTCGATCATGGCTGATATGTTTCTCAAGCCCATTCTCTTGCCTTCTCCATGTAGCCCTCGATTCTCTTGCTAATCAAGAATCTGCCTATCTGTGTCTCAAATACACTCAATGACTTGGCATGCACAGTCTTATGCAAGTATGAGTTCCACAGCTTAGCCACACTCTGGCTGAAAACATTTTCCTCATCTTAGCTCAAAAGAGTGGTGCCTTCACTCTGAGGCTGTGCTGTTAGATCCTAGTGTCACCTACCAGTGGAAACATCTACTCCATGTTCACTCTATCCAGGCCTCTCAGTATTTTGTAAGTTTCAATGAGATCCTGCCTCATCCTTCTAAACTCCGTCAAGTACAGACCCAGAGTTCTCAACCACTCCTCATTTGACAACCCCCTCATCCCTGGAATCTTTCTTGTAAACCTCCTCTGGAATCCCTCTAACTCCTACACATCTTTCCTTAGATATGGAGCCCAAAACTGCTCACAATATACCAAACGCTGTGTGACCAGAGCCTTATACAACCTCAGCAACACATCTCTGCTCCTGTATTCTAGCCCTCTTGAAATGAGTGCTAACATTGCATCTGCCTTCCTGTCAACTGAACCTGCATGATAACCTTAAGAGAATTCTGAACTAGGACTCCTAAGTTCCTTTGTGCTTCAGATTTCTGAAATCCTTCCCC
This sequence comes from Ginglymostoma cirratum, assembly GCA_024137785.1. Classification (NCBI taxonomy): domain Eukaryota; kingdom Metazoa; phylum Chordata; class Chondrichthyes; order Orectolobiformes; family Ginglymostomatidae; genus Ginglymostoma; species Ginglymostoma cirratum. The sequence goes on along the minus strand of JAHRHZ010000097.1, from coordinate 8,505,426 downwards.
ATTTAGAAAGTAGTCTACACTCCTATTCTTCCTACGAAAGTGCATAGCCTTACACTTTCATATATTGTATAGTGTGAGTGAGAGAGTGTGCGTGTGAGTGAATCAAGTATGTATGTGTCTGTGTGAGTGTGTGTGTGAGTGAGACGGAGTATGTGTGTTTGAGTGAGAGGGAGTATGTTTGTGTGTGTGTGTTTGTGAGCAGGTATGTGTGTGTGTGTATGTCAGTGAGAGGGAGTGTTTGTGTGTGTGTGTCTGTGAGAAGGAGTGTGTGTGTGTATGTGTGTCAGTGAGAGGGAGTGTGTGTGTGTCAGTGAGAGGGAGTGTTTGTGTGTGTGCGTGTGTCAGTGAGAGGGAGTGTGTGTGTGCATGTGTGTCAGTGAGAGGGATTGTATGTGTGTGTGTCAGTGAGAGGCAGTGTTTGTGTGTGTCAGTGAGAGGGATTGTGTTTGTGTGTGTGTGTCTGTGT
>JAHRHZ010000097.1:8451824-8504950 GCA_024137785.1 Ginglymostoma cirratum | reverse complement strand
AGGGATTGTGTTTGTGTGTGTGTGTCTGTGTCAGTGAGAGGGAGTGTTTGTGTGTGTCAGTGAGAGGGAGTGTTTGTGTGTGTATGTGTCAGTGAGAGGGATTGTATGCGTGTGTGTGTCAGTGAGAGGCAGTGTTTGTGTGTGTAAGTGAGAGGGAGTGTGTGTGTGTGTCAGTGAGAGGGATTGTGTGTGTGTGTGTGCGTGTGTCAGTGAGAGGGAGTGTGTGTGTGTGCGTATGTGTCAGTGAGAGGTAATGTGTGTGTGTGCACGTGTGCAAGGGGTCAATTGTTTTAAAACTGGGAGTTCTTTTCCAGGGCAGAGGTGAGATTTTTTTGCTCAGCAAATGTTATGCAACTTTGAAATTTGCTGCCTCAGAAGGTGGTAGAGGTGGGGTCATTGATTATTTTTAAGACAGATACGGATAAGCTCTTGTTAGGTATGAGAATCATTAATTTTTAGGGGTGATGGGAATGTAGGAGTGGCAATGACAGAGATCAGTCATGATCTTATTAAATGTCAAAGCAGGCTCAAGGGGCTGATTGGTATACTTCTGCTCCTGTGTTATATGTTTGTATGTATCTCTAAATCATAAACATAGATAGCAAATTGATAGCAAATCGATATGGCATTGCACTGCTCCTTTGATAGCCCACTGGTCACAACCTGCCAACTTGTGAGAGACCAGTTTATTCCTACTCTCTGTTTTCTGTCTGTTATCTAATTCTCAGTCCACACTAGCGCGCTCCTCCCATTTCATTTGATCTAATTTTGCTTAATTACCTCCTAAGTGGGATCTTACCAAAGGCTTCTGAAAATCAAAATCAAATCATCGACTGGTTCCCTGGTATTTATTTTGCAAGTTGCATCATCAAAAGACTCCCACATGTTCATCTAATGTGATATCCCTTGAATAAATTGACATTATCTCTGCTTAACCCTATATATATTTTCTTAAGCATCCAGATATCACATGCTTTGGCATAAATTCCAACAATCCATTAGTCTGCTCTCAATCATCAGCATATTGATGGAAAGGGTCATCAACAGGGCAACTAAGGGCACACTTGATTAAGTGTAGCATCAAGGTACTGTAGCAAAACTAGAGTCAATGGGAATTGGAGGAAAAGCTCTCTGCTCGTTTGAGTCATACCTAGAACAAATGAAGATGGTTGTTGGAGGTCAGTCATTTCAGTCTAAGGATATTTCTGCAGGAGTCCTACACTGGACCATCTTCATCTGCTTCATCAATGACCTTCCCTTCATCATAAGGTTAGACTGAGTCTGTTCACTTTAGCACAATTCATAACTCCCTGGACAATATCTATACTTAGGCTAACAGGTGGAAAGTGAGATTTGTGCCACAAAAGTACCAAGCTATCCATTTCTATCAAGATAGAATCTGACCGTGACCTTTTTTCACTCAATGGCATTGTCATTGCTGAATACCCCACTATCAACTTCTTGGGGTTACCATTGACCAGAAGCTCATTTGGACAAGTCATATAAATACACAAATATATGTCAGGGGCTATGAATCCTGCAGCTGGTATCTCGCCTCCTGATTTCCCAAATTTTGTCAATTACAATGCACAAGTCAGGACTGTAATGGAATACTCCCTTGTTGCCTAGATGAGTGCAGTTCCACCAACACTCAAGAAGCTTGACACCATCTAGAATAAAACAGTCCATTTGATTGGCACCACATCTACAATCATGCACTCTCTCCAACACTAATGCAGTGTAGCAGTAGTGCATACTATCTACAAAATGCATTCACCTAGGTTCATTCAACAACAGCTTCTGAACTCACAACCTAGTAGTATCTAGAAGGACCAGGGAAGCAAATACAAGAGAACACCACCATATGCAAGTTCCAGTGTAAGCCATTCACCATACTGACTTGGAAATATATTGCCATTCCTTCAGTGTTACCAGGTTACAATCCTGGAACTCTTTCCTCTTTGTGGCCATGTGGATGTACCTAGACAAACTGGTTTGCAATGGTTCAAGAAGGCAGTTCATCACCAACTTTTCAAATTCAGCTCTACATAGTCAATAAATGTTTGCCCAGTCAACAATGGTCACATCCCATGGATAAATGTGAAAGAAAAGTCCCTATTACTGATGTCAGACTAGCAGGAGTTCAGTTCCTTGCCTTCTTTCTTGCTCCTTTCTTAAATAGTTAAATTAGATTTGCTACCTTTCAGTTTGAAGGAACCATTCCAAAATTAATAAAATTTTCTAATGGCTCCTTCAAACTGAAAGGTAGCAAATCTAATTAATAAAATTTTGGAAGGCAACCACTAGTGCATTCATCATCCCAGGAACCACCTTTTTTCAACATTCTGGTATATTGAACTAATTGATTTACCAACTTTCCGTCCCATTAATTCTTTCAGCACCACCTTTTTATAAAATCTAAAGTATTCCACAGGAGAGCCAGAAAAATATCAGCAAAGATGATGGAGATAGATTCTAAAGAATATCTAGAAGAAGGAAAGAGATGTAGCAAGTCAGAGAAGTTTAAGGAGGAAATATCAATGTTTTAGGGCCTTGAAGCTGTGGCAGCTAATGCTGATGCGATTAAACTCGGGATGCCAGAAATGCATTGACATGGCTATCTTGGAGGGCTGAAGGAGATGACAGAGATAAGGAGTAGCAAAATCATGGAGGGATTGAAAACTTAAGATGAAAATTTTTAAAGCGAAGCATTATTTAATTACAGCAGATAAATTGGTGTCACTTCTGATGAGATTTTAAACTGAATCTATAATTAAATTTTCAAACCTCCTTAGAAGAATTTGAACAGACATCTCTGGTTCAAAAGCATAATAACTACACAACTAGATGATTAAATCAACAACTTAAACATTACTTTAGGCTATCAGTAGCTTTCTCAGCTGTTGGCATAATGTTTTAACACAATTAGGGCAATTTTGCTCATCATAATTATCATAACTACTTTCCACAAGTGTCATTATTTACAATTATTTTCATTATTTTGCTTATTATTACATCCTTTCTTTTGTATTTGTATAAACATTTCCCTGCCTATTATGTTTTGCTGGCGTGGTGTTTGCAAACAAGGGATACTGTCTATGAAAGTGGTTAGCAGGCTTCAGCGGCTGCAACAATGAAGGTAAATCTTCAGCAGTTTATCTACATACTATCTGAAGGTTAAGATAAAGTTGCATAAAATCCTATATTTCAAAATTTTGTATTAACAATAGCTGCTACCATCGACATTCATATGAAGCATGCTTTAGCTGAATAAGTTTGCAATAAGGGAATCTCTCAAATATTTAACAAGAAATACTGTCTAATTTAGTTTAGGTCTACTTTACACTCAAAGTGATCTAAACTGGACCATAGAACATAGAACATAGAACAGTACAGCACAGTACAGGCCCTTTGGCCCACAATGTTGTGCCGAATTTTACTCTAATCCTAAGGTCTATCTAACCTCCACCCCTACCTTTTACTATCTTCCATATGCCTATCTAATAGCCACTTAAATGCCCCAATGAGGCCAACTCCACTACCCTCTCCGGCAATGCATTCCACGCCCCAACTGCTGTCTGAGTAAAGAACCTACCTCTGACATCTCCCCTATATCTACCTCCACTCACTTTAAAACTATGCCCCCTTGTAATAGCTACCTCCACCCTAGGAAAAAGTCTCTAGCTGTCCACACTATCTATACCTCTAATCATTTTGTACACCAGTCAATGTTAATTTTGTGGATTCTTCAATCTGAACTCAGCTCACATTCTGCAGGTTCAGCTTGGTTTGTTCAGCTTTTCTCTGTTCACATAAATTATTGCACCATTTACAGAAAGACAAAAAGATTAAGCATCTCAGAGATAGTAGGAACTGCAGATGCTGGAGAATCTGAGATAACAAGGTGCAGAGCTGGATGAACACAGCAGGCCAAGCAGCATCATAGGAGCAGGAAAGCTTGATGTTTCGGGCCTAGACCCTTCATCAGAAAAGCATCTGATCACTTATCATCCATTGGGGAGGCAGCAATACACAGGCAATTCTTTTATAAGGCACAAAGGGTCAAAATACAGTATTACTTCCAAACTAGTTTTGTACTCCTAGCTCTCTGCAATTTGTCTCCACCTCTTTCCCAGCTTTCTCCACATCCTATCGATAAAATCTATCTCATGAAAGAAAAGTATGTATTCATATAGCAACTTTCATGATTCCAAATGTCCCAAAGTGCATTCTGCCTAAATAAGTTGTTTTTTGATTGCAGCCAGTGTTGTAACACAGGTAACATTGTAGACAATTTCCAAAGCAAGTTCCCACGAACAAACATTGAATAAATGACCTGATAATCTGCTTCAGTTGTTGGCCAGTAGAAATATAACAGTTACAACAATAACAGGAGAATTTGCCTGCATATTTTCCTGCATGTTTCCACATCTTCTGAGAGAGCAGATGGGTACTTGGCGTAATGTCTCATCTGAAAGTTAGCACCTTCAGTCGTGCAACACTTCCCCATTACTGCAGTAAGTGTTACCCTAAATTATGTAGTCATCTTTCTGAAGGAGGACTTGAAACCACATCACTCCGACTCAAGAGGTGAGAATGCTACCACTGAGAGTATAAGGATGATGTCATGTTCTTTTGATCCCTTGCTCTCTCAACTGCTGACCAACAAAGTCCTCTTCCTAATACCCATGCTAGTTAACAATATAAATAATTCTCTCAAACTTGGCTTCAAAACTACCAGGCAGGATTTTCAGGGCATTCCTGAATTTTGTAGCGGATTGGAGGTGGGAGCTTAACAGGTGGGAAGCCACATTGTGTTGACATTTTAACTTTTGATATTAAGTTCTCAGAACCCTTTAGGCTGTTCAGCTTTCCCGACCTTCACATTTGGGAGTCTGTTTTGCATTAATTCAAATATTTCACAAATGCTCATTAGCACCCCAAACCAGTGGAATTACATGCACAGGTGCAATTTTGCAATCATAACTGGGAAACGCAAGTGTTCACAACCCTGAGTAAATATACCAGATGTGGACCCAGGGTTGATTGCTTCCTTCAGTGAGTAAATTACTGATCTTTTCCTTGGCTTTGGAGGAGCCAGAGGCTCTTGATGTCATGAGGGGCACATTCATAGGAAATCAGGCTTCTTGCATTTAAACACCCCTAGTATTAAGGGTGAAGGATGCCTGTGCTCAGCAGTTCATGGAAAAGCACAATCATAGGCTATCAGGCTTATTGAAATAGGATTATTATAATGAAGGCTGACTGGACCTGTTGGCCTGCCCAATCACAGCAGCCTCAGTAGTTCATTAAGAAAACCTGAACTGGGGCAAGCAAACGTATTTAATTTAAGAAGGGATGAACTTAAATGGAGCATTAACCAAATTGGAGCCTGAAAGAGGCTTCAGCAAAAAAAAAGGTTCACAAAAATGCGGGCTGGGGGCATTGGAAAGAAAAGGAAAGAAAAGCAACTTAAAGGATATGATTGACAGGAGCTTTAGAAGGCTCCTGAGGAATGGAGGCAGCAAACTAAGATTGAAAAGGGAGATTCAAGATAGGAGAGACAATACAGACAACAAAGAATTGGAGCTGGATATTGTAGGAGTAGTTGTAGAATTTTTGATGCGTTGGAGATGGAGATAGAACTGTTAAGCTGGAACTGACATTGGGATGTAAGAGCAAGCCTGAGCTTTGGCATCTTTAAGGAGTGGTATTTGGAGGAGAACAGCAAATTTGAAGGAAATTGTACAAGGGTTAATGTTGAGACAGGGAGATCAAGAAGTATAGAGGAGAAGAAAGGGGAAGCAACAAGTCCACACACAGTATAGGAAGATGTTGTACTCAAAGGGTAAGACTTGAAGGGAGATTAAAACAAAGAAGTGTACAACCACCATCTTTCCAAAACTTGAATTGCCAAAAAGGGATTCTGAGTATGTGGAGTGCAAGAAGGAGCGGGCACAGGTTTGTTTGCACGTGGTAACACAAACTAAACACAACCCCAAAGGAAGCAATTAAAACCTAAACTGGAAATATTGCTTGTATGAGCACTGTGATAATGACTTTGCATTGAACTAAAACTATCAGCACACATTAAAAGGTGTAAAAGCTACTTAGTTAATCTCCTTCACTTTGTCCAGTCAATGATTAACTATTCACAAGAAGGGAAACTAAGATTGACCAGCAATGCTAATGGTTGTGCCAGCAAACTGGGATTAATGCCCAATCAGCTCTGCAAAACCAATCAGGGACCCCTGCATATGGAAGTTATTGACTTCAAGAATGAAGCTGTTTTGCAGTCTAATTCTTCCAATGTGTAAGGGCTACATCTGTTGATATATGGCCTTTGCCTAGACCTCCCAGAGTGAAAACTTCAGCGCTCGCTAGACAGGATATCCAGAGCATCGATTGTTTGTTGCACACTACACAGCCTGGATCAATCACGGGATAAAAATGTTCACAAGGGAGTGATGGAGCAGCCATCTTTTTCCTCAGATGAGGAAGAAATACAGTCTCACAGAAATGCTAAGGGAGACAATGTAAATACCAAGGAAACAAGGACAATACGGAGAGATGAGGCCCACAGATCTGTCATAACCAGATTTCAGTTAGATTTGAGAACAAATGACCTTGCAAAGGGAAAGTGGTGCTGCAGGGCCCTCTCCTGATGGTTAACATTGGCACCTCCCTCATTATTTGAAAGGATGTGGCGTCTAAGGAAAGGTCAAGGTCCATCGGCTTTCTCTCGCTGAGCCAATAAAATGGCTTGAGTGATGGAGTGAAGTTCCTACTGCATATCTGCCAGATACTGACTATTCTGCAGGATCTGACTCTTCACAACATCATGCACTCAGTCCATAGACCCAGCTATATGACCACATACTGGATCCAAAATAGCAGACCAAATGTGGGCAGACTCCTTTGCCCTTTCCTTTGGTCTGCACATGATCTCCTGCACCTCAGAGAAAGATTTGTAAGGGGCCTGAGGTATAACTTTTTCACACAGAGAGTGGTTCATATCTGGAATGAGCTGTCAGATGTATTGGTAGATATAGGTATAGTTACAACATTTGAAAGACATTTGGACAGGTACAAGAAAAAGTTTGGAGGGGTATGGGCCAAATGCTGGCACATAGAAGTAGTTTAGTTTGGGGAAACTTGGTCAGCATGGAAAAGTTGGACTGAAGGGTGCTGTATGACTCTATGACTCTATATCCCAGCTTGCCTCTGCATCCCTATGAGCTAATTTATGGCCATGTTCAAAGGCTCATCATCTGTGGTGACCTGTTCAGATCTTCCACATGTCAGAGACTTCAGCCATTTCCTTCTGCTTTATTAGCAGGCCATGTAAGTGCTGTGCTCATCAGAATGTGACCGCATCTCTACCTTAGATAAAAGAGCCCACATTGACCTGAATTTGCATGCCACTCGCTGCAGCACCTCCATACTATAATTTCTGGCAAAACTCTTAGTCTTAGATATGTGGTCACCCACCAAACCAATGTTTCATGTTTTTTTATTGCTTTACAGGATGTGAGTAGTGTTTTATAAGTCAGTATTTGTTGCCCATATGATTTGCCCTTGAGAAGGTGGCTGAAGCTGCTTTATTGAATCTCTGGAGGTACACCCGTAGTATTGTTAGGGAAAGAGTTCCAGGAGTTCAAACCAGTGACACTGAAGGAATGTTGTTCGGTTGAGATAGTTTCAAGTCAGGATGGTGTGTGAGTTGGAAGGGAACTTGCAGGTAATGCTACACACTGTTGTCATTATGTGCTTGTAATGAATGGAATAGATATTAATGGTGGTGGATGATGTACTGATCAAGCAGGTAGCTTTGTCCTAAATGGTGTGAATGTCCCTAGAGTTGTTTAAAGCAACACTAATCCAGACATGTGGAGAGTTTTCTATTACATTGTTGTGTTGTGTTCTACAGATAGTGGACAGGCTCAGCAAGACAGGAACAAAAACAGAAGTTGCTGGAAAAGCTCAGCAGGTCTGGCAGCATCTGTGAAGAAAAAATCAGAGTTAATGTTTCAGGTCCATTGACCCTTGCTTAGTTCTGAGGAAGGGTCAATAGACCCAGAACTTTAACTCTGATTTTTTTTTTCACAGATGCTGACAGACCTGCTGAGCTTTTCCAGCAACTTTTGTTTTTGTTCCTGACTTACAGCATCCACAGTTCTTTCAATTTTTATTCAGCAAGACAAGAGGTGAGTTACTCACCAGGGATTCTTGTATCCACATATTTATCTGGCGATAAGGAAGAGAAAAAGTTTTTTTTTAGAATGTTGAGCAAGCAGAGAATGAAGTGGAACTCGGTGCAGAACATTGTGGAGATAGTGTGAGGTGACACTGATATAAAGAGAAGTTGAGAGTGTGCACATGGTGATACATACCACTGAATATGGATCTCAGGACATGGTGAGAACAGCTGTATGAGGAGTGCTGTACTTTATGGAAATATATTTGATCCTTGGTGGATTCAAAATGCTAAGGATGAATCTTCAGTTGGAATTCACAGGGAGTAAGACTGAGCCCAATGCAGTCACCAAGGCTAGTCAGTGATGTGGCTATGGAAGTGAGTTTTAGCAAATGCTTTGTCGAACAGTAGGAGTGAGATAGAAAGTAATGACGGCAAACAAGAAGAACAATTAGAATGGAGCTTCAATTGGAGAGAGGAGTAGAATTTCTTCAAGGTGGGCATGCCTTGAAGAGATGTGGCAGTAAATTGGACACTAAAATAAAACAAAGAACAGTTGATGCCGAAGACAGAAACAAAAATCAGAAATTGTTGCAGAAACTCAGTATATCCAACAGCATCTGTGAAGGGAAATCAGAGTTAACACTCTAAGTCCAGTAACTCTTCTTCAGAACCTTGAATGCATTTGATGACCTAGCCTCTACTGTTCTGTGTGGTAGAGAATTTGAAATACAAACAACCCTCTGAAAATATAAATTCCTCCTCATTCCTGTTTTAAATAGAAGACCTCTTATTTTTAAGTTGCACCCCCTCCCCAGTTCTAGATTCACCCATGAGAGGAAATTATTCTTCATAAGATTCCTCAGACTCTTACATATTTCAATAAGATTACTGCTTTTCTTCCAAATTCCAATGAATACAGGCCTAAACAACTCAATCTTTCTTTGTAAGACAACCTTTTCATTGCGATATTCCAGGAATGTATCTAGGGATCCATTTTGAACAATTTCTAATTCATGTAAATCTCATTTGATGTACAGAAAACAAAACTGTATGCAGTATTGGAGGTGCAATCTCACCAATTCCTTATGCAATACTTCCATCTCCTTTGCAATGAGTACAGCTGTTCAATTTGCCTTGCTAATTGCTCACTCTACCTGCTTGTTATACATACAAGGGTACTCAGGTCCCTCTGTTCTGCAGAAATGTGCTGCTTCTCTCCATTTAAGTAATAAGCTGCTTTCCTATTCCTCCTGCCAAAGAGGACAATCTCATATTTTTTGTATCCTGAAAGAACTTACCAAACATAATTTTCCTTTCACAAAACCATGGTGACTCTGCCTGATTGTTCTATGATTTCTTTCTGCTATTTCTTCCTTAATAATGCATTCCAGCATTGTCCCAATTAGAGATGTTAGACTAACTGGCTTTTATTTTTGTGGAGGTGGAGTTGCACTGACAGTAAAGGATGGAATCAGTATATCCATAAGGGAGATCTCAGTCTAACATGTGGGAATGGGGACTAAGCTAGCTTAGGTAAGGCTATTGTACCAGGAATGTATAACATTTTTTGTATCCTGGTTGAGGTGAGGTAAAGGTCTGGAGGGAATGTGCCTGTGGTTCTATGAGTAAAGAGACTGAAAGGTAAGTCTGATTCTTTTGTGGACAATTCTGCATTGTGGGTATCATTCAGACAATTAGATGTACCAATCTTTGGCTTTTCTGTTTAAATTAAGTCATGAAGTTAGATAAAGAGGTCAATCGGTTTAAAAACTACAAAAGTATCTTGATTGGGAAAATGTGAGTCAAAAATAAAATGAGAATTCAATTAAATTGAAAGGTATTACATTGCGAATTTGCTTTCCATTGATACCGAACAATGATATTGTCCTGAGATAACAAGGTGTAGAGCTGGATGAACACAGCAGGCCAAGCAACATCAGAGGAGCAGGAAAGCTGACATTTTGGGCCGAGACCTTAGGCCCGAAACGTTAGCTTTCCTGCTCCCCTGATGCTGCTTGGCCTGCTGAGTTCATCCAGCTCTAAACCTTGTTATCTCAGATTCTCCAGCATCAGCAGTTCCTACTATCTCTGAAACAATGATATTCTCCTGTTCAGTTTTAAAATATTGTTCAAGAAAATTAGTTCAAGATTTTATAATCCTATACTTTTGTCTGAGTTGCATCTATCCTATTGTAGGCTGAACCCTTGTACTAGTTCAAGTGTTACATTTTTGAATTTTCTTGCATATTCCAAGTTGTCCTATTTTTAGTCATACCTTGCTGCTTTCCAAAATATTTGCATTTTTCTGGGCAATCACTAATCTTTCATCATTGCTTATCATTTCTTTCAATTTAATACAATGTGTAATTTTTTTCGTTAACTATAGATGGTCCAACTTTGTTGCACTAATTTTCATTCCCAACAGAATATAACTTTGAGAATTGTGATGACTATGAGTTGTCTCCCTATAAAGTTTCTATCGATCTTCTACAGTTTTACCTTTGTAACCTATTTTCCCTTCCACTTTATTCAACTCTGGTTTCATTGACTTATAACTGCCTCTATTTAAATTTAAGACAATAGTTTCTGAGGCAAATTCCTTAAGCTCAAATTGAATATGAAATTTCTTCAAATTATGATCTTTCTTATCCAGAGGATCCTTTACTATGAGATTATTAGTTAATCCCATCTCATTACCTATTATCAGTTCTAAAATAACCTGTTCTGAAGAAGGGTCATTGGATTCAAAATGCTAACTGTTTTCTCTCCATGTTGCTGTCAGACCTGCTGAATTTCTCCAACAACTTCTATCTTTGTATATTTGAAATATTCTACTCTCTAGTTGTTTCCAGGATTTGCTGTTCTAAGAAACTATTCCAAATGTCTTCTATAAACTCAAAGCTACTTTTGCTATTTTGGATTACTCAATTTAGATTAAGATTAAAATCTTCCATGTTATTTCAGTACCTTTCTTACAAGCACCATTATGTTTTTATTTACACTCTGTTCTACAGTGTAGTTACCATCAAAGGACCTAGAAACCACTCTCATGAATTTCATTCTGGGTTTACATTCTATCTTTTTTTAAGAAGAAAGAGAACTGTAGATGCACGAAATAAGAAACAAAAAAAGTCCTGGAGAAACTCAACAATTCTGGCAGTATCTGTGGAAAGAAATAGAAATGTTGAGATCCCCACAGATGCTACCATGCTTGCTGAGTTTCTCCAGCAATTTCTATTTTTGCTACTCCTCTTTAGCCTCCTTCTAATTTTAACACATTCACATTTTGGTCAGTTCATCTATCAGGCAGCCACATAAGAACTGGCAAATTCTTATTTTATACATGTGAAGTTATTCCTCTTGTTGGCAAATTGAACAATTGCTTATTGACAATTACATTGAAGCCTCATACTGCCTAGTTCCAATCCACTGAGCCCAAGATTCAAAAGCAGTACACTGCCAATTCAATCCGAATCATCCTGTTTCACTCATGGCTGTGTAGTGTAGTTCCTAAATGGGCAATACTATATCAATACATTTAAACTTTATAATTCTTTTCCATAATATGACACTGTATCTTTTAGAATTTTAGACCAAATATTCTTTCTACCCTGTCAGCTATTCTCCAGATGGCTGAGTGTGCTTTAAGCCACCTGGCAACCTCAGACTAGACTGGCATGGCCTGGTGTAGTGTCTTGTATTGCTGGTCCTAGTCCTGGAAAAGGAAGTCCCATGCTGGCATTACCCTGTCTAGTAGGACTTCCAAGAACTTGTGCACCAAGCAGGGCAATAATTTCACATGTACTGCTATATCTGGAGGAGAGATCAGCAATTGTGAAGGTTGTTCTGGGCTGCCAGTTGTCTGGATGCACAACAGGCATCTACAAGCAATGTTTGCACATGCTAGTGAATTCTGGGATATCTGCTGAGTGGTGAGTTATTCTAAGGATGGTGCATGGTAAAATGGGATGGAAACTGGCACTGAGAGTTGCCATATGGGCAGGGTAGGTAATTAATGAGGTGAATTTAGTAAGATAGGGCAAGAAAACTCACTGTGTCTTGCATCAATAAACCCGCCAAAAAGCTCAACATAACCTGAACTTAGCTGATAGAGCATTAGACACAGCCCAGAGAGATTGGACAGAGCGTGCAATAGAAAGTTTCTCCAAGCACCAAGGCTTTGTAGGAAGTAGGATGTTTCTATCTACCAAAAGAGTTTAGTGAAAGCTAGGATGTCAATGTAATCAGTCATAATAACATCACAAATAGCAAGGGCCTTGATCACAAGTGAATATTCAATCGGGAAATATGAAGAGTGGTGACGATTGTTAATTAGCCAAAGTCCAAAGAAGTAGTGATGAATGGGACAAATGTGAGGTTAATGTCTTGTGCATATGCTAGTGACAAAAAAAAGGTTGTGTTTTTGGAAATATCAATAGTGCTACAATTGGTCCTAGGAGAATGACAATTAAGGGACGCAATGTAGGTTTGATCAAGAAGCTATCCAAGTTAGTATTTGTGTTGAGTGTGAAAGGATGCTGAGTACTAGAGAACCCAGTCCCTCTTTTTCAAAGGGAAGGGTCACCGGACCTGAAACGTTAACTCTGTTTTCTCCTCCACAGATGCTGCCAGACCTGCTGAGCTTTTCCAGCAACTTTGTTTTTGTTCCCTCTTTCTCAAACCTAAATTTACACCCATATTAAATCATTACATTTCTCTTTCCCCCCATTAACAACCCCTTTATCTTTTGCACTGGGTCTCTGTCATTGTCAAAAGTATTTTTAAAAAACTTTCCAAATCCTTTCAGTTCTGAAGCATTAACCTCTCTGCACAAGTGCTACTAGGGCTGCTGAGTTTCTGCAGCATTCTCTGTGTTTGTTTCAAAGGAAGATGAATTAGGTTAATCTGGGCTGGAGGGAGGAAGTGAGATGAAAAATGATACAGCCAGGTGAGGGGAAGGAACAGAAAGGGGACACCGAAGATCAAGAGAGGTAAGAATAGAAAAGGAAGATAGAAACATTACAGACTTAGGTGTAGAGTAGTGGCCAACTTGTGCACATGAGTGAGCCATTGGTAAGTCAATGGAAAAGAGTCTAAGGTTGAAGTCTGAGAAGTTGAATTTGTGGAGCGATGAAACACACTTAGAATGAAGTCAGCATGGATTCAGCTTGTGTGAGACACCAATCAATGTTTAGTATCTGAGTCAATAATGAAATATAGATGAATTGAGGAGCCATTAAATAACACAGCATCAGATGAACTGTGTGTTTATTTCTTGATGGGTGCCAAGAAGGATGGGTAGGTTGACCAGAAGGAAGAAGAGATTGATCTCAGGGTCCAGTAAAAGTGGATTCAGACATCAAGTTTTGATGGTGTGCAGGAATCGACCCTATACTGTACCAAACCGAGGAGCATTGGGAATAAAATTGTGCAATTGTGAAAATTAGGGAACCAGAGAGGTGAAGTGTAAATCTCCAAATGTAGCATGTGAGAGGAAGGTGAGCAAGGGAACCACAGATGGGAGTTGGGGAGCAAATGAAATTTACAGTTTAACAAGATGATCAAACACAGTCCAGTCAAGGGTGATAAAGCCCTAAATACAGTGCAGCCATCAAAGCCAAATGTTACAGGAAGCAATTAGATAACAGCAAAGTAAAGATAATTTGACCTCTTTAGAACAGTTTGTGAATGTACCTTAACCTTTTGATTATGGAATCAGTATAACGATTTTATTGTGTTTTATCACCTTTCTTTTGTTTCCCTCATTTTTCTAAAAAATCCTGCACTCTTTCCTTGTATTGCTGTCTCAATGAAGATCAAGAACTTATACAGTAAATGTTAAGTGTGGAGTTTGATTCACCGTTCAGTGGGACAGTTAGCTGCCCTCAAATCTATCCAATCCTTACATACAGCCAGTTTTGCAAGGCAGTTTTTCCATTTCAATCAGACATAAAAATTTAAACAGTTTGCTTGACAGGTTTATTTAGTGTATTAATGCGACCGTGCTGCACAAAAAACTCTCATTGGAGTCAATACTCTTTGATGCTGTGAAATATACTTCTCCTATGAATGTCCTAATTCTTCACCGCAAATATTTCCAGGATTGCCAGCAACAGAGCTTAGCCATCACACAGCATGTTCTTTTGCTTGATCCATACACAACCATTTTTGAAAGGGGAAAGCCTGATTATTCTGCTCAGTACTTGTATAGTTTAAAAGGAGAGAGAATGAATATTTTAATATGTTGCAAGGACCACCTTTTTTTGGACTGTGGACTTAGAAATGGGAAAAAGATACTGCTTTAAACCAGAGGGCTATGGACGAAGTTGTAGTTATTAAAAAAAGGTTATCTGAACTCATTGTCCTATGTACAATCAAAAAGTTTGCAGATGATAAAAAATAATGCAAGTGATGAGGATGACACAAAGGGTCTACAAAGGCATATAAACAGGCTAAGCGAGTGGAAAAAATCTTGGCAGATGGAATATATTTTGGGAAAATGCAAGATTATGTATTTTGGCAGAAAGCATTGAACAGCTGAATATTATTTAAGCAGAGAAATAGTGCAGAAGGCTGCAGCACAGAGGAATTTGGGGGTCCTCATGCATGAATCACAGAAAGCTAGCATCCAAGCTCAGGCTACTATGGGGAATGCAAATAGACTGTTACATTTTATTTCAAAGGGAATAGAGTGTAGAAGTAAAGTGGCCTTGCTAAGACTACGCACAGCTATAGTCAGACCATAGCTGGAATACTGTGAACAGTTTTGTTCCCCTTATCAAGGGAAAGGTATATTGGCATTGGAGGCAGTCCAGAGAAGTTTCACCATATTGATTCTGGTAATGGAGGGATTTTGTTATCTATAGATTGAGGAAATCTCAGACAAGGGATGAATGAAGATGAATGGATGCAAATGTGTATTTTATTGTCAATATGTTGTATATCTTGTGATGAATTGTATTTTTGAATGGTAGTTCATCTCTCCTAATGGTGGACACACGTAAAGATTAGTTTTCCTTTGAAGTGTGGATTTAAAACAGAAAAATGAAAGCAGAAGACTTTAAGCCAAGGATACTGGAGGAAGATGTTACCATTTTAAAACAAAAGCTAGTTACCAGAACTCATTTTGTGCAGTGCCTACAATGTTGCTTTGTTCAATCAATGAGCAAGGATACTACATATTTCCACTCTGTGATTGTGTGCCTAGTGACAGTTTTGCACTAGTAACAGACTTTTTGACTGGTTCTTCAACCGGTACCACTTCTTGTGGTGTGTGTGTTCAGGAGTACTCAATATTATAACAAAATATTGATTGGTTCCTGGGCAAGTGGTTTTGTTTTAACCAACACAGCTGAACCTACCCAGCCAGTGAATAAGAAGATAGCTCTCTCTCTCTCCCTTTGTCCTTTTGTGAATGGACAAGAAAGAGAAAATCTGGCTTTGCTTCAGGATTCACCAATGAGAGGGACCTTGACGTTTGTGAGGACAGCACGAAACAGACAGATATACTCGAACAAGTTGATGTTAGGAAGGAGGATGTGCTAGAAATTTTGAAAAACATGAGGATAGATGGGATATGACCAATGTTACTACTGGAAATGAGGGAAGATATTGCTGCACCTTTGGCAATGTTCTTTGCGTCCTCACTGTCCACTGGAGTTGTACCAGATGTTTGAAGGGTGGCAAATGTTCAAGAAAGGGAATAGGGATAATTCTAGGAATTACAGACCAATCAGTCTTACTTCTGTGGCAGGCAAATTATTGAAGAGGATTCTGAGAGATAGTATTTATCATTATCTGGAAAAGCACAGTTTGATTAGAAATAGTCAGCATGGCTTTGTGAGGGGCAGGTCATGCCTCACAAGCCTTATTGAGTTCTTTGAGGATGTGACAAAACACATTGATGAAGGTAGAGCAGTGGATATGATGTAAATGAATTTTAGCAAGGCATGTAATAAAGGTTTCCCATGGCAGGCTCATTCAGAAAATAAGGAGTCGTGGGATTCAGGGAAATTTGGCTGTCTGGATACAAAACTGGCTGTCCAATTGAAGACCGAGGGTGGTAGTAAAAGGAAAGTATTCAACCTTGAGCTTGGTGACCAGTGGTGTTCTGCAGGGATCTGTTCTGGCACCTCTGCTCTTTGTGATCTTTATAAATGACTTATGAGGAAGTGGAAGGGTTGGTTAGTAAGTTTGCTCATGACACAAGGTTGGTGGAGTTGTGGATAGTGTGGAGGGCTGTTGTAGGTTGCAATGGGACTATGACAGGATGCAGAGCTGGGCAAAGAAGCAGCATATGGAATTCAACCCTAAAAAGTATGAAGTGATTCATTTTGGAAGGTCAAATTTGAATGCAGAATATAGGGTTAATGGCAGTATTCTCGGCAGTGTGGAGGAACAGAGGGATCTTGGGGTCCACATCCATAAATCCCTCAAAGTTGCTACCCAAGTTGATAGGGCTGTAAACACGGTGTATGGTGTGTTGGCTTTCATTGGCAGGGGAATTGAGCTTAAGAGCTGCAAGATTATGCCGCAGCTCTATAAAACCCTGGTTAGACCACACTTGGAATATTGTGTTGACTTCTGGTCGCCTCATTATAGGAAGGATGTGGAAACTTTAGAGAGGGTGCAGAGGAGATCAACCAGGATGCTGTCTGGACTGAAGGGCAGGTCTTATGAGGAAAAGTTGAGGAAGCTAGGATTTTTTTCATTGGAGTGAAGAAGAATGAGAGGTGACTTGATAGAGTTGTACAAGATGATGAGAGGCATAGATACAGTGGGTATCCAGAGATTTTATCCCACGGCAGAAATGACTATTACAGGTGGAGGGGGACATAATTTTAAGATGATTGGTGGAAGATATAGGGGAGATGTCAGAGGTAGGTTCTTTACAGAGAGAGTGGTGTGCACTTGGAATGCGCTGCCGGCAGTGGTAGTGGAGTCAGACACATTAGAGACATTTAAGTGACTCTTGGATATGCACATGGATGATAGTATAATGTAGGGTATGCAGGTAGTTTGATCTCAGTAGGCTAATAGGTCAGCACAACATTATGGGCTGAAGGGCCTGTACCATGTTGTACTGTTCTATGTTCTGTGTTCTATGTTCTCTTTGCAAATCGCCTTCTTTAAAGGTAAAAGGGAAAAACCACCTTCAGTGACAATATGCCTGCTTTTGCTTTGAAATCTTGGGGAATCTTTCAATACAGTACCACGTTCCTCATTGAGGCACAGAGTGTTGGAGCATAGATGTTCATAAAATAAGTGCCCCTGTTTAAGTTGAGAAGGGGATGGAGAGAATGCATTCTGACCTATTTCTGTATCATTGAGAGTAATGAGCTCCTCATAGTAAAACTTACATCTTGCTCATGTGTTCCCTCTAAACTCTTTCACTTGGGCATATACTTTTTATATCAGTGATCTGCTCTTGGTGAAACTGTTTTCTTGTCAAGAAGCCATGTCAATATTCAATCTATCAAGCTCTATGCCGATCAGGGCTAGAAAGTGCTTAGCTGTATTTTAAACCAGCAGACTGCCACTGTTTCTAGAAAACAGCATGTAACTACTTCAACAGTTCAACGCATATGGATCTGCAAATGAATAATTTTCATGTTGCTGCTAATGCATTACATTTTAGAATATGATCAAATTGATCCATAATAATGGTTAAAAAAGGAGCAGAATGCAGAATCTAGCTCAAATGCCAAACAGAACCTTAGTACAATCATGAAATATTAAATATGACTAAGTATATTGTACACAAGAATGTGGAATTCCTTTCTGTACAAATGAAATGACATTTAATTTGTATTTTAAAATGTGAGATTATTCCAAAACACAGCACACTAAATTTGTAATATAAATACAAGAATACAGCTTGACAGCAACATCCTGTGGAGGTACAGACCCAGATGGGTCTGGGTGGGATGCTGTAAGGGTCGGTGTGGACTTGTTGGGCCGAAGGGCCTATTTCCACACTGTAGGGATTCTAATTCTAATTCTAAAAAAATTCTAATTCTAATACATTGAAATCAAGAGCTTAAGTTGCACAGTAGTTTTTGTGAAATACAATGCAATAGAAAACAATGGTATAATGATGAAGTTGTTGGTTAGAAATTAATCTGAATTTTGACAAATAGCCTGAGACAACTTTAAAAAACACACATAAACAGCTGCAGACTTTATCCAAGTGCATGTGATCACCACCGATGTGAAGACAACTTTTCAAAATTACTAAATAAAAACTGAAAGAACTATGGATGCTATAAATCAGGATCAAAAACAGAAGTTACTGGAAAAGCTCAGCATGTCTTTCACAGAACATTTACGTTCTGCTCACAAAAAGACCCTGAGCTATTTGTTTCAGAGATAAAAGGTACTGCAGATGCTAGAGAATCTGAGATAACAAGGCGTGGGGCTGGATGAACACAGCAGGCCAAGCAGCATCATAGGAGCAGGAAACCTGCCACTTTAACACACCACCCCATTCCCTGGCCAACATCTCTGTCTCTGTCTTGTTGCAGCATTCCAGTGAAGCTCAATGCAAGCTGGAAGAACAACACCTCATTTTCCACTTGGGCACCCTGGAGCCCTCCAGACTCAATACTGAGTTCAATAATTTTAGGGCCTAAACTCTCCCATGTCCTAGCCCCCACCTCACACACCAGGCCTTGTTATCACATAGCCTGCCATTACACACTACCTATTGTTAGTCACTAACAGTCCCCATTAACAACTATTCACCCTCCTAAACACATCGTTATCAACTCCTCTGTCTATTCAACTTCTCTCTCTTCAGGCTCTTTCCTACTGTTTATTCCCTACCCCATCCCCCTCCCTATTTTCTGCATATAAACCAACGTTTTCCCAGCTACCATGAGTTCTGATGAAGGGTCACCAGATTAGAAATGTTAACCCTGATTCTTTCTTCACAGACGCTGCCAGGCCTGCTGAGCTTTTCCAGCAACTTCTGTTTTTTTCCCAAAATTACTTCCTTCTCTAGAAAAAAAGCTGGTCTGCCTTCAGTGGCATCATTATCAGTCCCATGTCATATCCATTCAATAGCATAGAGATGACTAACTTGGAATCTAAACATATACATCAGTATTATGAAAATTAATTTGTTAATGTTTAATGTGAGATGCATTCACATTGTCATGACTCACGGGAGTATTGCACTGAAAAGTAAGCATCAATATTCCCAGAGTCATGACGAATATGAAAAGATTTAATCAAATCATCCAATGTCCCTAATTTATCTGACTATTATACCCAAGTTAAAAGAAAATATCCATCAGATTTTTACACATAACCAGAAAACAGGTATTTGTTACAAACAGATTTTGTTTAAATGATGGCAAAGAAACAGGAATTGCTGGCTTGTCTTCTGGTTACTTTAGACTTTTTGAGGAGTACACACGACTCTCTAAGCTTTGCCCTTTCAGTGTCCCCAAATGTGTTTTTTTTAAGCCTTCTTCCTTTTAGGGAGGGGATTTGCATTCACACTGAATTTTACACTCCACTTCCCACAAGTTTGAAACCTGGAGGTTCATATAATCCAGTGGTTAGTTTGCCCACTGCCTGTTGAGGCTCAGAAAGCCCAAGGGCTGTATCCCATGGGTATTTCACCCACAGCTTTAGTTCGTGGTTGCTGTCTGACAAGGGGAGATCCTGATTTAGGATGCCCTGGGGAGACAGAGGCAGATCTGACACCTTAACACTCCTTCCAATGTTAAATTGCAGTGTGTCAGCCATCAAGATGACAAGGAGGTCCTCCCCATACTCCACGCACCTGATGATTTGCCCTTTGTGTGGGGTCCTCACTTCCATGTCTCCTTTCACTATCATTATTCTCATTACACTGCTACAACTGAGCTTGGAAACACTTCTGCACAGATCTCAGAGGCACTGTAAGGTTAAAGACAAAGTCAACGTGAGTCTGTGACTTTACCTTCTGAAGCCTCAGCGTCACTGAGAAATTGTCATTGGTGACCACCACTGTGTACAGCCGTATGCAGTGTGACTTTCCCATCTAATTGTTTTCAAACTAGTTTATGACAGGGCCACTACAGACTTCAAGATCCAGTGGTGGGCAGACAAGAACATTTTGGCAGTCAGAGCTATGATCTAAGCAACCTGCCTTTACAGTTGCTTAAGCCACATGAATTGCACAATGCTATAGTAATAAGAAAAAGGCAAGGGGATAGGGTTAATATCAAAATATAACAGCATTAAGCTTCTGTTCTTGTTTATGCATGATTTAAGCACACAGGATGGACAGACTGATCCTTTACTCCATCAATATTGTTGCAAGCTTGCACTACAAAGGGCCTGGTTTCTATTATGTCTTTATTAAATTGGCTGTATGATGAAAACTGAGAGCCAGTGCCCCATCATAGAGGCCACAAAACCACAGCAAGCTATGGGTGATATTTTGTGTCTATCCCAAACAAACATTAAACCTTTAAATATAGTATGTAAGAAAGACAATAAATGAATACTTTTTCAGAATAGAAAACTGCCACTTGCTATCACCAAACACAGAAAATCCATTGAGAGCTCAGTGAATCGTCAATGTTGTGGATTTGCTCATAATGCAGTGGGAGTCAGTGTGCCTCGAGTTCAGGAAGAGTCATGATCTTGAAACTTTTTCTATTACCTCCTGACCACAACCGTCACAAGTTGGGGTAGGTACCTAAAACTATCTGGAGTGCAACTTAGAAATAAAGTTGAGACCCAGGGCACTTAGTCTTCCATAACCTCATTCTTGACCACATTAGCTAGATAACTTTACCAACCAGGTCACCAATGATATCATTAGCTTTTCAGGACTCTTTGGATTTTAGGGAATTTCACATTTCCCAGCAGTGATCCTGGATCCCCATCAGCTAGATACCTGTTCCTGCTCCTCTCACCTACTCTCTGAGCTGTGGCTACAAAGCCATGTTTAACCTTTCAATGATTATTGGAAGAAATGGATTGACAGGGATCATTGGAGAGATTTTAAAGGGGTGTTTGATTATTTGCAGGAATGCTTTGGGAGAATGGAGAAAGGTAACTTTTTCATGTGCATCTGATATAGATCCACTGTTGAAATATTTGCAAACCTCACATTAAAAGCTTGTTGCTGAAGTTCCAGGCAACAGCACAATCAGCTAGTGGTGCATTATGCTCACTATCCTCTACTTCAACAGTTCCATCCTCTACTCTGAAATTCTTTGAAGAAGAATTAAACTATGCATTATTAATGTTTCAGATTCTGACCTTTCATCAAAATAGTTAACACTGTTTCATTCATCCTACATGCTGGCAGACCCATCAAATCTTTCCAGCATTTTCTGTTTTTGTTATTAATTGAGATATTGTTCATTGTTGACTGGGTCAATGTATTATTCTCCTGCACTATCTATTTCTTGACATCTAGTCTCAAATTATTTCTCCCCTCAGTTGGCATTACTGTGATTCATCTGCTCTTTCTCTCTGCATGAATCTCACACACTGCCTGAAAATCCGTGATGCTGCTGAGTCAGTGGAAGTGGAGCACAGCAGTTGCCTGTTGGCTTCCATACCGAGTCTATCAGAGTTCCTGGATCAGATGAATGATGTGATCTGGATACTGTTAGCAGCCACATTCTCTTTTCTAGTGTCTGTCAAATATCTAGGAGATGGATCAAGATGTGATGGGTCTAGGCACAAGACAGGTAACAATGAGACAATTTAGACCCATTGTTTATTTTCCAATCCCAATCAAATCTACTTTTGCCAAGTGCCATCATTCCTTTTATTATTTAAACTCTCCAGCTATCCCCCTGATTTATGACAGACCTTTACTCTTGTTGTTTCTGTCATGTGTTCTGTGGCATCCAACTACTCACCTGCAACTGTTTGGAATAGAGTTATGGCACCAATTCTTCTGTTTTTATTAAGTTAACAGTGGTAGAGGATGAATCACTAGTGAGCTTGAACAAGAAAATGTAGTTTATTCCATGATAGCAATAGCTGCAAGTTACATCAGCTACTTAGAAATAATTACCAGAGCTATCGGTATCCACAAATAACACAGCTAACCCCTTTGAGATTTCAAGCCAAACTCTTTGATACTTCACCCAAGACTTCAGTTTGGCTGGAGCCAAATGTAATCTCCAACATTAACCCTTTTAGAACACTTTCCTCCGCATCTGCTTTCTCCCATTCTGTGCTTGCATAAAACTTTTATACCTGTAACTTTTTTTCTAGTTCCAGTGGAAAATCATTGACTTCAAATATTGGGGTGAGTTTTACTAATTGGACTGAAGTCTGACATTGACAGGAAAATGTATACTTTCAGTGGCCCTCTGTCCTTTATCATGGGTGGCAATGATTTAATCGATTTTAAGAATTTAGGGGAGGTGATGACCTAGTGGTATTATTGCTGGACTGTTAATCCAGAGACCCAGGTAATGTTCTGAGGACCTGGGTTCAAATCCTGCCACGGCAGATGGAGGAATTTGAATTCAAAAAATAAAAAAGAAATCTGGAAGTAAGAGTCTAATGATGACCGTGAATCCATTGCCAATTATTGGGAAAAACCCATCTGGTTCACTAATGTCCTTTAGGGAAGTAAACTGCCATCCTTACCTGGTCTGGCCTACATGTGACTCCAGACCCACAACAAAGTGGTTGACTCTTAACTGCCCTCTGGGCAATTAGGAATGGGCAATAAATGCTGCCTACCCAGTGACGCCCTCATCCCATGAATGAATAAAGAAAAAAAATCGTCCTAATCAATAGTTCCACAAACTCAGTGGTGCCTCCTGGCACACAACAAATAGGCAAGAAAATGTTTTTAAAAGATTCCAGTGCTGACTACTAAAGGGAAAACCTTCCAGGGAGCTTGTTGGAGCTGTGGAGCTGCCTTCCCTTCATTCCGCTTCAAAATCACTTTCGCCATGGGCTGCCATTGCAATGTTACCTTCATTCAGAAGATAACCTTTTCATTTGGCAGGGAGTTGATCTGCTGTTTGCCTGGTAAAATGGTCCTTCACAGGGAATGTGCACATTAACATTGGCTGCCTACCTCCTCAGGGTAGATTGTCCAATTCTAGTCCTAACGTCAGTCAAATGCCCCCATGGCAAGATTGATGAGCAAATCCACTTCTGCTCCCCTTGATTTTATCAAACACCCTTGCCTCCAATCCCCCTCCTGGGTACAGGTAAAATTCTCCCTGTTAATTCTGTTAACTGTCTCTATAGATGCTGCCTGACCTGTTGAATATCAAGAATCACAGCGTTGTTATGCACAGACAGAGGTCAGTCAGTCCGCGCTGGTTCTATTAGCTAGTGCCAATCTCCAGCCTCTTCCCCATTTCCCTGCATGCCATTCCTATTTAAATAATCATTCAACGGCCTCTTCAATGCCTCAGTTGAACCTGCTTCCACCACATTTCCAGGTAGTGCATTTCATACCCGAATTACTTGCTGTGTGAAAAGATTTTCTTAGTTATTTCTCAAATGCTTTTATATTCCACATTTCCACAATATTCTGCCTTTTAATAGTCCATAAGGTTGCTGAACATTTCCTTGCAGCCTGAAGGAGCAGCAGCCACTCCCTACATTCAGGTTCCTGTAATAATTGTGGTGTATTGAAATCTAAGGTATTGCTTGCTTATCAACAAATTACTTTGTTAGATCTTAATGATCATGAACTCAGTTTTCAAACAATTCAACAATCTTAACAGTCCCTGACTTGTTTGGTGACAGACTATTAATGCAGGCAAAATAATCATAATTTAAATGAAACAGTGTTATGTGCATTTTGGTGCATTTGTCAGTCAGATTCTTGTTACAGTCATTCACAGTAATCAATTATGACATAACCAAGGCTTATTTTGAGGAAAGGCATTTGACAGTGACGTTGACAAGGACAGAAATAATTATCTTCTTCAATCTAATCCATTCACATTATTGCTGAAAATGACGTCATTTTAACAGGTCTCTAAACCTATACACTTGAACCACATTTTAATCTGTGATTTATCTCAATTTTATTTGTTTCCAGCTTACTTGTCTTATGGAATGTTCTAGTAATACTGGCAAATCGCTATAGTCTGGAATTTATTGCCTGAAAGGGTGATAGAAGCAGGTTCCATGTTAACTTTCAAAAGTAATTGGGTGAATACTTGAAGGAAAACGATGCAAGTCAATGCAAAAGAGGAAGGAAGTTAGATAAGTTGGAGGTAGCACTTCCAAAGAACTGTCCAGACATGATGGACTGAATGGACTTTTCCTGTAATCTATGGTCCTGTATGATTACTTAACATGCAGATAGTCATTACACATCACTTTAGAACTATACGACAGTCACAGTATATGGCATGATTAGAAAGGAACGGGTGGGATATTTGTATTGTACGATTGCTGCACTTTGAACACATGACACATATTTCTACTCAGCGGTTTGTCGAGTACAAGAAACACCCTTCCATTTCTGATTCTTTGTTTATGTTTGTTTTGAGCAGTCACTAATATTTTGAAAATCAAGGAAGGTTGGTGTTCAGTAAATACCCTGGAAGTTGTGGAGGCCTGGAAGAAACAATGTGCCATTAATAGTTCAGTACAATGGTCAGATGGTCAGAGTGGGTGAAGGAAACAATATTTGCCTTATGCATGAGTGAGCTTCGAGCTCAGGAAAACAAAAATCCATCAGTAGTACATGTTTGATGAAACTTCCTATTTGTGCAAATTGGGAGTTGCGCCTGTGACTAAGTGTTGGGGGGTGCGATTCCAGTATGCGAGTAGCATAGCCCCACAAAAGGAAAGTGAGCCACCAGGACATGGGCAGTCAGAGAGGTAAACCAGGATGTAGCAGCATTTGAGAGAGATTCAAAGCCAAGTTATCAAATGTGAAGAATCCCTTGCAGAGTTTTAATGAGATACAGTAACCCACAGTTTTACTAACATCTGGACGGGATTACTAAGAAATCTAAGGGATGTGTCTTGATTTACCAGGAAGTAGTACAGGAACTGCAAGTTGACAAGTCCTTGGATCGCAAAGGATTTTATCCCATGGTCTTTCAAAAGAAATTGTTAGTGAGGTATTCATATATTGGTTTTAATTTTCTAAAACTCACTGGATTCAGGTAAGGTGCCTTTAGGAAACTAATTGATATAACTCCTTTATTGAAAAATGGAGGGAGACAAAAAATAGGAAACTAAATATCAGTCATAGAGAAAATGTTAGAAACTGTTAATAAAGATGCTATAACATGGCACTTTTCTAAGCTCAAGGTAATCAGCAGAGCTAACATGGGTTTTCTCAAAGGAAAATCATGTTTAACGGATTTATTGGAGTTAATTGAAGAAGTAATTTGTGCAATGGATAAAGGCGAGCCAGTGGATGTACTGTATTTAGAATTCCAGAAGGCATTTAATAAGGTACCACATCAAAGATTATTGAGGAAAGTAAAACCTCATGGTGTAGCAGTATAACACATTGGCATGGATAAAATATTGATTGGTCAATAGGGAGTAGAGTAGGAATAAATGAGTCTTTTCCAAGCTGACAATGTGTCACAAGTGGTGTGCCACAGAGGTCATTGCTGCAGCCCCAATTCCTTAGAATTTTTATAAATTATTTGAATGAAAGGATTAAAGGTATAGTCAGTAAATTTGTTGACGACACAAAGATAAGCAGGGAAGTGAATTGTGAAGAAGACATAAGGAGCCTACAAAGGGAAACAGATAGGTTAAGTGAGTGGTCAAAGATCTGGCAAATACAGTACAATGTTAAAAAGCACAAGATTATTCATTTTGGCAGAAAGAATAAAAAAAAGCATAAAAGAAGCTTAATGTCAAAATGGTGAGAGGTTGTAGAGCTCAGAGATTAAGAGAAATCTGGGTGTTCTAGTGCATGAATCACAGCAGGTTACTATGCTGGTACAGCAAATGAACAGGAATGCTAATTGAATGTTATGCTTTTATTTATAGAATCCCTACCGTGTGGAAACAGGCCCTTAGGCCCAACAAGTCCATACCAACCCTCAGAACATCCCACCAAGATCCATTCCCCTATAACCCACCTAATCGATATTATTACAGAAAAGGATAGGATGGGCCTAATATCAAAGTTCTACACAGGAGGACAGCTGACTTTAATAAGATCCAATATAATTTGGCTAGTGTAATGGGAGCAGACACTTTCAGGTAAATCTGTCTCAGAACAGTGGGATGCATTTAAGAAGGAAATATGGAGAATACAGGAGCGATATGTTCCAATACAGATAAAGGGTGGGACCACGAAATCCTGTGAATACTGGATATCAAGAGATAGACAGCATTAGGTTAAATGAAAAAGAAAGGCTTATGGTAGATACCACGGGCTCAGAACAGCAGAAGACCAAGAGAAGTGTAGACTGTATCAGAGGGAATTAAAAGGGAGATTAGGAGAGCTAAAAGAGGATATGAATGGATACAGGCAAGTAAAATGAAGGAAAATGCTACATTATTTTACAGAAGGTTAAAATTCCACTGGTCTGACACAGGGAACAAAGTCAGCCAAGAAGGGGCTCAGCCTACATAAATATCTGCTCCAAGTTAACCTAATGAAACAAAGTTTCACTAAATTATTACAACTGAGAAAGTTTGCTTGTAGTTTCTATTGTAAAAAGTAACATACCTTAGGAGTCGTCTGCAGCACCCTAATTCCCAACCTGTCCCCACGGCAGGCTTGCATTTGACTCACGTACGGTGGCACGGTGGCTCAGTGATTTGCACTGCTGCCTACAGTGCCAGAGACCCAAGTTCAATCTCAGCCTCAGGCGACTGTCTGTGTGGAGTTTGCATATTCTCCCCATCTCTGGATGCTCTAGTTTCCTCCCATAGTCTAAAGATGTGCAGGTTAGGTGGATTGGCCGTGCTAAATTGCCCATCGTGTCCAGAGATGTGTAGGTTATATGGATTAGCCATGGGAAATACAGAGGTAGGATAGGGGATGAGTCTGGGTGGGATGGTCTTTAGAGAGTTGGTGTGGACTTGTTGGGCTGAATGGCCTGTTTTCACACTGTCGGGATTCCACGTTTTACAGGTACTTTAAGGATAAAGGATAAGAGTAGGGTCCATTGAGGACCACAGTAGTAATTTGTGCATGGAGCCTGAGGATGTAAGTAGGGTTCTACATTGGGTCGATGTTCACTAGTGAGGGGAATATGGTATAGAAATCTAGGGGAAAGTCTGTGACAAAATTAAAGGAGATTCTGAGTGGTCTGGTAGGCTTAAACATAGATAGATTACCAGATCCAGATGAAACTAATCCCAGGTTGTTGTAAGAGATAAGGGAGGAAATAGCAAGTCACTTGCAAAATGTTTAATCCCTTCATGGCCAGAAGAGAGGTGTGGGAAGATTGGAGGCAGCCAATGTGGTACTGTTATTCAAGAAGGGAGCAAGGGATAAATTAGGAAACTATAGGTCAGTCAGTCTAACCCTTGGTGCTGGGGAAACTATTGGAAGCAATTCTGAGGGACAGAACTAATTTGGAGAGGCAGGAACTAATCAAGAACAGTCAACATGGTTTTGTAAAGGGGTGATGTGTGACAAACTTGACTGAATTTTTCAAAGATGTGTAGAATGAGGGCAATGCTTTTGATGAAGCCATTTAGACTTCAGCAAGATTTTTTGATAAAGTTTCACATGGGAGACTGACAGCAAGGTAACAGCCTATGGAATCCAAAGAAATTAGGCAAATTGGATCCAAAATGAGTTGAGTTCAGGTAGAAGAGAGTGATGGATGAGGGGTGTGTTTCTGACTGGAAGTCTTTTGCCAATCGGGTCCCACAGGATCAGTGTTTGGGCCTTTGTGGTTTGTGGTTCATATAAATTATTTAGATTTAAATAACAGATGGGTGATCACTAAGTTCACAGCTGATGCAAAATTGATGCAAAAAGAAGATAGCCTTTCAAGAGGATATTAATGTACTGGCCAATTGGCTGATAAGTGACAAATAGAATACAATCCAGATAAAGGTGAGGTGATGCACTTGGGCAGGAAAAACAAGGCAAGGGAATACAATATGAATGGTAGGACCCTGAAATGCACCGAGGATCAAAGGACCTTAGTGTACAATATACATTGGTCCTTAACACCTTCACATTCTTAAGTATTTTCTCCATTGTGAGGAGATCTGTCAGAGATATTCAAAAATCGTGGAGAGTCTGGAATACAGTAAATAGAGAGAAATGTTCCCACTTGCGAAAGTATTAGGAAGGAGCGGGCACTGGTTTAAAGTAAGTGGCAAAAAGAGGTAAAGATGATCAGCGAAAAGCTTTATTATGCAACAAGTGGCTAGGTCTGGAATATAATGCCTGAAAGTGTGATGGAGTCAGGTTCAATTGAGATATTCAAAAGGGAATTAGACAGTTATTTGAAAAGGAACAATATAAAAGGTCTCAGGGAAAAGGCAGGAGAATGGCATAAAGTGAAATTCTTATTTGAAGGGTTGAAGGACACAATGGGCTGAAATGTCTCCTTTTGCACTGTAATGATTCTGTGATTCAAGCAATAGGATCTCTACAGCTCCAATAAAAATAAAAACATTGTTTGTTGTACTAAGGGGTTTTCAAGCAATGTCCAAAAAATGCCAGAAATCTTGATTTTGATCTCCTGACTGGAAAAGGACATGTATTTGACCAGAGAAGTTGGTAGTAGCAATAAGCGTAGTGGTTCGTTGGTAGTTATCTTTTAATATTCTATAGATTCTGAAAATGTTCCTGTAAACTAGAAAGTAGCAAAGGTAATTCCACTATCTAAGAAGTGAGGGAGAATAAAGAATTACAAACCATGGGATTGGGAGTGATATACTAGTGTCAATGGAGAATCGGTAAACAGAAACTGGACAGTCAGAATAAACAGGTCATGTTCAGGGTGCCAAGCTGATATTAATGTAGTACCACAAGGATCTGTTCTAGGGCCAGAGTTTTTCACAGTTTATATAAATGATTGGATGTTGAGACAAATTGTAATATTTCCAAATTTGCTGATCGCACAGAAGTAGTTTGGAATGTCAGTTCTGAGGAAGATGCAAGAGGACTCCAAGTAGGCTTGGAGACAGACTAAGTTGTACTGCAGAAATTCACAAAAAATACTTAGACAGCACCTTGAAAACCCACTTTCATCTAGAAAGTCAAGGGCAACAGATATATAGGAACACCACTACTTGCAAATTCCCCTCCAAGCCACATACCATCCTGATTTGGAAATATTTCATTGTTTCTTCACTGTTGTTTGGTAAAAGTCATGGAATTCCCTCCCTAACAGCATTGTTGGTCAACCTACAGCACGTGGGCTGCAGCTGTTCAAGAAAGTAGCTCACCACCAACTTCCAAAGGGCTGCTAGGGAAGGGCAAAAAATGCTGGCCAGTCAGCGATGCCCACATCCCATGAGTGAATAAAAAAATGTGCATAAAGTCAGAATAGTAAACTACTCTGTTCATTGACTTGCCTTCAGGCCTACTGAGACTAATCGTGGTTTCGACAATCCAGCCTAGCCCATTGACGCTCTCAACATCAGGTTCTGGTGAAAACAAAATATTGTGGATGCTGGAAATCTCAAACAAATAGAG
Organism: Ginglymostoma cirratum; assembly: GCA_024137785.1. Taxonomy (NCBI): domain Eukaryota; kingdom Metazoa; phylum Chordata; class Chondrichthyes; order Orectolobiformes; family Ginglymostomatidae; genus Ginglymostoma; species Ginglymostoma cirratum. Next base: position 8,475,158 of record JAHRHZ010000097.1, on the reverse strand, counting down.
AATGCTGGAAGCGTGGCAGCATACTTAGAGAGAGAAAAGAGTTAATGCTTCTACTCTGGTATGACTGTTTTGCAGAACTGGAAGAGATGGGAAAACGGTGCTTATTTAAACTTCTGTACATCAGGATCTGATGTTGCATTTCAGATGCTACTGGCGTTTTCCCAAACAGTATTTGCATATCTGGTCTAAACTCACCAGGAATGCAAAGCATTAATGCCCAGAAGAAGGCCAGGAAAGACTACAAGCCAGTTAGCTTAAAATCTGTCATAGGGAAAATACTGGAATTTTTTATTAAGGAGAGTATAATGGGACATTAAGTAAACCTCAGTCCAGCCAGGCAGAGCCAACATGGCTTTGTGAGGGGTAAATCACATTTGAGTAACTTATTTGAGTCTTTTTTTTAGGAAGTAACTAACAATGTGGACAAAAGAAATCCTGAGATATACTGCACTTATTTTTCCGGGAGGTGTTGGATAGGGCATCACACCAAACGTTTCTACACAAAATGAGAGTTCACGGTATTGGGAATAACGTATTTTGTGTGTAGAATATTGGATGGCTGAAAGGAAACAACAAATGGGCATAAATGGCTCATTTTGAATTGGCAAAATGTTACAAACGGAATGCCCTGGTGCAAGTGCCTCACAATTAACCTGAAAGACTGTGTAGCTTTTGTCTCCTTATTTAAGAAAGGATATAAATAACTTCAAAGCAATCCAAAGAAGGTTCACCTCGGATGAGGGATTATTGTAGGAGGAAACGTTGTAGAGGCAGATCCTGTATCCATTGGAGTTTTGATGAACCTGATGATTTTATTGAAGCATACAAGATCTCAAAAGGACCTGACAATGTGGATGCTGAAAGGATGTTTACCTTCAAAAGAGAGACTAGAATTAAGGAACATAAGTGGGTTTCCTCTTAAGATGGTAGTGAAGAGAATATATTTTTCTCTTAGAGGTTTGTGATTCTTTGGAACTTCCTTCCCCTGAGAGGATTATTAGATGAAGGTAGAGGTAGATAGATTCTGGAATAACAAGAGAATCGAAGGGTTTTTAGAGGCACGGAGTATGCAGAGTTGAGGCCACAATTAGTCTTGATCTTATTGGTCAGACTCAAGGGGCTAAATACTTGTAAAATAAGTTGATAATGTGTATGTGAGTTATGTTATAGCACTTCCATAGACTGAGTGAACTCTTCCGAGGACAACTTGACTTCTTCCCAATGCCATACATGATGGATGTGGGTAATGAGAGACAGGAAGTAGAACTATAATGGGCCAAGGGTCAAATGTTTCCATTTGCATATATTCATAATTTGATTCTTGGTGACAGGAAATTGACATTAATGGTTGTTGTATATCAAATGGCAGTGCAATTTCCAATCTATTACCAGTACCTCAGAGACACAATCTTTCCATCAGCTGTGACCTTGCACTTTGCCACCTTGCTGATCAACAAAGTCTTTTCTTTCACAGTGGTCAGAATGATGATCACTGGAAGGCCACCCTGAGTCTTTGGTTTTCTCCTATTAGTCTGTGCCCGCTTCTCCTGCAAAGATAGAACACAGCAAGTAACGATTGTGTAGAGTGGAGAGAATGACAATGTTTGTGGATGATAAAAATGAAGCAAGTGTAAGGTGAGATAAAGATACTGACTGCATTTGTAGAGTCAGCCTAGATTGTGATCTTGAACTACCAGCCTGCCGTTCAATCACTGATAGTGGACTGGTAGAACCCCACAGAAGTAGCTTAAGTGATTAAGAACGAACGTTTACAACAGGGATGGACAATAAATGCTTGCCTGAAGCATGACAGTCATATCCCACAAATCAGTTTTAAAAAATGCAGTCTCCATTGTAACTGCAATGACAGTACTGCAGAAGACCTCAAATTGGCCTAGAAGTTACAGGGCTTTTTTATGACCAAGGCCTAAAGCTGATCTGGAGCCTAAAACCGAGTGCTTCATGGATGAAAATCAATATGACAATTACTCAACACAGTTTCACTTGACTAAATGTCAATTGGATACAGACATGAGCTAAAACAATTCATTGTCCTTCAGTGTTCTTTGTTTATGAAGATCTCCCTTTTCATCTTGAGGCATATGCGGAAAGCATTCAAACTGTGTGCGTGCACCTTAAGAACTTAACTTTCCAAAACTGCAATTTGGTCTTTTTGTTTAAGAATGGCAAGAACCCTTAACCTACTTGCCTTGTTGTTTTTGAATTGTAATAGTTTTGTAAATAACACATTGTGCATCAAATATTTTGAATGCTAAGAACGATAGATTCTTGACTGAAAGGATTCAAAAGTTGTAGGGGGTAGACACGAAAGTCGAGACCATAAGAAAATTAGCAATCTTATCAAATCGTGGAACAGGCTTGGGGGAGCTGAATGGCCAACTCTAGCTTCCAAGTTTTATATTCATAAAATTGTATGTTTTCTTCTCCTATTTACGTATTTATTTAATTATTTTCTTATGTCAGTTTATGCCAATTTCATTTAGGGTGATGTTTAAAGAATAGAACAGCACTAAACCATCATGAGTGCAATTTTGTATACTTTGTGCAATGTATTGAGGGTATAAGAAATGAACCTATGGTTCAAATGAGATTTGGGTGTACAAAATAGAACTGAGAACCACTATATAATTGTACAATTGTAAAAAAACACAGATAATTTGAAAACAGTAACAAATGCCAAGTACAGATCAGAAATGAAAGAGAAAATCCTAGAATTCCAGAGCCATTAAGGTGGCAAAAAGGTAATAGATTATAGCTGTAGTTTAGCAAATAGTTATTCGGAATAGCAAGATGAAATGCCATATGCTTTGAAGCAGCAGTAAATTCAGGAAATGCCACTCTTCTATAAGAAGGCATTAGACAGAACCGGAACCTTCAGATTTCACAGTCCATCTCTCTGACGCACTGTCAACAAGCCCCTCAATGCTGCTACTTCTCTCCATGCCTTCAACTCACAACATACTGACCTATCGGATACAAATCATCTTCTTTCATGATCATTCTACCGATGTAACCTTGTGGACTACTTCAGCTCTTTTCATTCTATTAAATCACTAAATGCAACCAATTGCATTTGCTATGGTTTGGTGGATGAGTGATGTAATACTGGGTCAGCCAGAACAGGAATGCCCTACAGTTAAATCCATAATCTTTGCTAACGATTTAGCTGAAGCAGCAGTGAATATGCTATTTAAAAATTGAATGTGAGAAGATTTCAGTAATCGAGCACTTCCCTTTCACATCATCTGTCTCACATAAAAGAAGCATTGCTACCATCTTCTTTCCTTAGTCTAAATTGAGGCATATACTGTAATAAGATTGATACCTTTACTTGGACTTATTTCTGGAGTGGTTATCCCACAACTTCTCACATCCAATCTATACAAACTGTCATCTTATCCCATCTCCAATTTTTAAAACAAAAAATCATAGGATGTGGACATCACTGGCCAGACCAGTATTTATTCTCCATCCTTAATTGAGCAAAGGGCAGTTAAGACTCAACCACAATGCAGGAGGTGTGGGGGTACATTTAGGTAGACCAGATAAAGATGGAAGGTTTCCTTCCTTAAAGGGTATTAGTGAACTAAATGGTGTTTTACACAATCAGCAATTGTTATCATTAGGCCAGCTTTGTATTCCAGATTTCTACTGAATTAAAGATTCACCAATTGCCATGGGCCGCATGTCCACATAATATTAACAATCACAGAGAATTCTTGAGAAACTCAACAGGTCTCGCAGTAGCGATGGAGAGGGAAACAGAGTTAACATTTTGAGTCCAGTATGACTCCAGACTTGATACATTTCCCATTGTTTGTTACAGATTTACAGCATCCACAATATTTTGTCTACTCAGAACTGGGATTCTGCATTACTATTTCTGGGACACGACCACTATGCCATCACTATGCCATTTACGTACAGCTAACAAATACAAATTATTTTGAAAAGGTAAGAAAGGAGTTTTTAATATTCTGTAGTGTTAGGACCAGGTGGATCTCGTTGACTACACGGTTTTTGATTGGGGTTGTTACCCTGGGCTAATCAGGAAAGCCTTGGCTGACCAATACAACCAAGAGATTAGAATCTCCTAGGAAGAGAACTGATTCTGAGCTGGCTGGCCACAGCCAGTGTGCTGTGCACTAGTAAATAAAGGGTGTCTTGGTGATGGGATCTGGCCTCTGTGCAGTTATTTTATATTCCTATGATTTTGCTCATAAATTGGTTGTTGCAGATGCTGAGAGAAACTTTTCAATTCTTGGAGGCAGCTGGACAGTCAGCAACCTCTACACAAGACTGCATTGGACCAGTTTGTGTGCTTGGTCATCATGCAGATTTTGACACAGACAAAAATAAGCCATAAACAGTGTCACATTTGTCCAACGGTAGCCAGAGGTGGAGTGAAATTGGGCTAGTCTGGGCATGAGGAAAATCGGTAAATTTCCAAAATGTTGAAAAGGCTGATGGGCCAAAAAATGGGATCTGAAGCTAAAATAAGGACGTTTTGAAATCAGGACATGTAAAGTGGGGGTTGCCAATGTACGGAATAAACTAACAGGCCCGGCAATAAGGCTTTGATCTAAAAATGATAACTGAAAAAAATTTGGAGAAAGAAAACCTGTGAACGAAAATGTCAGAGACTAGGGTTTCAATTGAAGGCTTGAAACCTGAAGGATGAGTAAAAGAAATAAATCTTATATCAGTTTGGACATAAATGAAATTGTCTTTTTTCAGTGGCTGTTCTTTATTTGTGCCTTCATTAAAATGGAAGTCAGCAATGAATCAGTGAAATTGATTGAAAATGAGCCTTGACACCATTTCCCTAGAGGTTTTGCCAATTCCCTCCTGAAGTTAAGGCAAGAAATTATGACAATAGCAACACAGGTTTTAGGTCTATTGTTTTAGAAATTAAAGGATTGATACATAGGTCAGACAACATAAAGTGTAATCAATGTGAGAATGGAGAAGGACAACAGAGGCAGGATATTTTCCCACTTTCCTCCTTGATCCCAGCTAATAGGTGCAGTGGACCTACAATTGCATCTTCACTGCCACAACTAAGAGTTCCTCTACCCCCAGCCATGTTGCCCCTGTTGAAACTGCTGCTGCCCACTTTGACCCATGCAAACGGCAAAGGAAAACAGAACTGGTGGCATTTTGTCTTCCTGCTTCCTGGACCATCATAGAAAAGGATGGGTGATAATAACCACCTTGTGTATCAAGAATATGTGGGGAACTGTGGCATGGCCTCGAGCTTCGCAAAGGTAAAGCAGCTATCTGGAGTCATTATCAATAGATCTCAGAAGACATATTAGATTTGACAAGCTTAAGGTAAAAGATGAGGAGCAGAATAGTGTGGAAAAGACTAAAAACTAGATTATTTGGAGACCAGAAAATTGCAGGAGCAGGAGGGTGGGACTAATTGAAAGGCTTGTTTAGTACAGGCTTAATGGGCTGAATGTCCTCCTCTCTACCCTGTAATTCCATGTTTTTATGAAAAATGTCATGAGCAAAATGGAATAGAGAAAAAAAACACTCAAAACAGAATTTGAAAAGATTAAGGAATATACTAAGTACAAGAATCATAATGTAAATGTTTCATAATGTATTCATCATAACAAAATACTTTGAGGAACATTTGTAAATGAAATTATTAAAAGAAGTAGTAAGATGAAATAAGCATTTGGTGACAAATTGATCATTTTCTCCAGACTGTAATATTTGCTTTGTTTCAATGTTATATAGTGAAGTTAAGTTATATAAATTAGGAAAGAATTATTTTCATAATTAAATTTTGTTATTGTACAATTGAAAATTCTGCAAATATACAACATCTAAAAAAGTGTAAGGACAGGGAAATGATCTGGATAGAATCTAACAGAACTTGAAATCAAAGAATGTCAAAGAACCAAAACATCAATGTTTGTCATTCCTCATTCTACTTTGCAACTGTAGCTTATGCTGTTCCTTTTATTTTTATGATTAGTCAAGATTTGGACTGATTTTGAAGATAATGACCTGAAAAAATTAACAGGTCACAATCCTTGCAGTAATTCCATGATTGTCTTAACCAGTATCGTCAAGTGCTGACCCCATTGAATAGGTGGGCACTGTTTTTATATGGGACTACAGCTACCAGCACCATTAAGTAATTGTGTACTTCACATATGCCTGTCTGTTCTTTTTTTCCGAAGTGCCTTGAGTGGCTGAGGTTAGTGGGAAGTCAGGAGTTTGAGCCACAATATTTACATTTCATCACTCCATGTGAGGAAGTCAATCAAAAGTACAATGTTCAATTTTTACTTCCCTGGACTACTCTATATCCACCTCAGTTTTGTCCCTCTGATGGGTGATGTAGATATTTTCTTAATCAACCTGCTCAAAGATGCTGTTGCATACCTCCGGAGTAGGTAGGATATGAACCCACATTCCTGGTTCAGAGGTAGGGACACAACTGTTACACCACAAGCAGCCCTGGTGGATGGTGCACTCTAAATCACTGAATGTATCAGTGTCCTGTGGTGGTTAGCATCAGCAGATACAACTAATGGAGCCAGACACCAGCTGAAATCCAACACAACAGTTGAAGGAACTTGACACCAACTTTACTTCAGTTTTACAGTTGAAAGCAGAAAGATAAAATTGGCGAACCTTATTGGCAATGCACGATGTTCTGTTGTCATGCTGGCAAAAATGCCAGACATCTATGTTTATATTTTGCTCTGCTTCGCAGTTTATTGAAGTGCATTCTTTTTAATATGTCTTGTGTCTGCTCAATATTGAGTTTCTGGCAAATTCACATCAAGCAACCTAGAATAAAGGTTTAGGCAAGACACTGCCATATCATTCACACATGTGAAGCAGCTACAATGCTTCAATAACTTTTTTTGGATAGAAGCCACATACTTAAGGAACTCAAACTAGCCTGAAATCTCTGTAGCTATGGGGCCAGAAATGATGGTTTCTGGGTTGGCAAGCCATAATTTGGCTTGTAATTCTTTTGATATACTTGTGACTTGTCACAAGCTGCTAGGCAGTAGGCACCTATCCCTCCTATCTCCCTCTCCCCAACCAAAGATTCAAACGTTAGTCACATTTAAAAGTATCAACTTCTCAAATTCTTTGTAAATTCCCAGAAACAGTAGCAAGTCCTTAGCTGCCAAGGCACTAAGCTATTGCCTCATTAAACTTTTTTTTGTCTCACTGCTTCTCTCATTTTCTTTAAGTTGTTCCATCCTATCACTTTGACCGAGCTTTCAGTCACATGTCCTAATATCTCTTTATGAGCATACACAGTTGTAACACTGAAGGTTTGGATGATTCGGGGTTGTTTTCTTTGGAACAGAGGATTCCGAGAGAAAACAAAATTGAAGTGCATGACACTATCAGAGGTCAAGACAGGGCGCAGAGGGAAACCTCATTCCACATGCATAAGGTGTCATGCCTGAATGGTTATTAATTCAAAATGTAAAATGTAACATTTCAGCATTTCACAAATGTGAATGCTGTATCTGTGTCCTGCCTAAGCTCTTATTGCCGGCTGTTTTATGTCCATTTACTGCAGAAAATCAGACATGTTCCCAACCATATGTTAAAGACATGCAACAATGTATTTTAATAATGCAGACCAATATGTAAATATAAATCTCATTGCAGCTTAGGAATCAATGTTTTTTAGAAGGGACAGTTGTTGGCAGACAATTAACGTCTCCATCTCATCTGATTACAAATCTAAGTAATTGATCCCCAGCCCATCCCTCCACACCCTCCAACAACCAACGGGATGCACAAACATTAAATTAGTGCCATTGTAGTGCACAACTGAGGGAACAGATTGACAATTCACAGTCCATAGCAATGGAAGTGCTGTCAGTGAGGATCCTTAGGCAATGCCAGGTACAGTGAAGGGCCATTGTATTCTGCAGCAGGACAGGGATATTGAGGGTGTAAGGAACAGTCTCAGAACCTGAGACAACTTGGTGATATTCACCAGGAGTGAATTCCCTGATGCAATTTATCATTTTTTTCTTTATTCTTCCTTTTTTTTTCTGGTGAGGTCAATATTTGTTGTTCATCCTCAATTGCCCTTGACCTAATTTTGGGCAACAGTTAAGAGTCAGCCATTTTACTTTGCATCTGTGGTCACATGTTAGGTCAGCAGATACTCAGAGGTTTGTGAATAGTTAGGTGGTCAGGGTGGTACTTGGGTCAGACCAGGTAGAGAGAATCAGGTAGGATATATCAGTGGTCATGAATGTTAATCAGGGAGTCTAATGAGGCGTCAGGGGTTTGGTATGAGTGATTGGGAGTTCTGGTGGACTAGAAGTTGGACTAGGTTTTGATTTTGCAAATATTTCCTTGTTAACTAACTAGGTAAGGACTGCAGAACTGCTGAAGGTCTCTGACTCTAGTCAAGAGCCTGAGTCAGTTGTACAAGGTCCAAAAGATCGGGGAGTTATATGTTGTAAGTTCAAACTTCCCAGGCAATACTTGCAAAGATCAGCATGGTGGGAGTTCTGTGATCTCTTGATATGCAAATTGAGTCTTGCTACAATATTTCAGAGGCTAGCAGATGTGCCTCACCTCCATTATTTCTATGTATGAACATGCTGAGTATTCACAAAATGTATCAGCTGGAGACCTGAGATTGTTTCCCAGATAATACCATTAAGTATGATTTATCTTCTCATTCAAAAGTGTATTGTTAAATTTTGGTGGTAGAAGTCTAATCTTGTTTATTTTCTTTTATAGTCAGTTGTCCCATAAATGAATGACTGAAATTTCCTAGCCCTGGGATGATGGAGACCAATTTCTGATATAGTTTTGCTTGCAGCAGACATTCTCAGTGGCTGACTGGGAACTGGGTCAGCTTCCTGCTCTATAAAGGTGATAGCCATTTAGGAAAATTATGTCCCACATAAGAGCCTTTTTGTAAAAGCCAGTATTTTCTGCCATGGGAGTGGCTGCTGCATTACAGTTGGAGACATTTGACTCAACCAAAGTGGCCTCCCAGCAGCAGGCCAGGTGGCCAACAGACTCCATGTTTCATTGATGGGGCTGCAGAGATGAAAAGCCAGAACTATGAAGGATAACAGTCCTCTCGTAGCATTATACCTCGTCCTGATGTTCTTACTGGCCTCTTTTTAAAGATTTCAATGAAGGCAAACAAAGTATCTGTATGCTGTACTGAATTAATCTTTGCTTACCTTGAGATAAGGTGTAGAGCTGGATGAACACAACAGGCCAAGCAGCATCATAGGAGCAGGAAAGCTTGACGTTTTGGGCCTAGGCTTCTTCGTCTCCCGCAGGCCTGACTAGCCCCCTCCACCGACATCCTCATCTGCTTAACAGAACTTATCCTTACCCTGTACAACTTCTCCTTTAACTCCTCCCATTTCCTACAGACTAAAGTGGGTGGCCATCAGAACCCGCATGGGCCCAAGCTACACCTGCCCCTTCGTAGGATATATGGAACAGTCCCTTTTCCACTGTTACACTGGCAGTATCCCCCACCTCTTCCTCCACTACATTGATGACTGTATTGGCGCTGCCTCGTGTTCCCATGAGAAACTTGAACAGTTCATCAACTTTACTAACACCTTTCACCCCAACCTCAAATTCACCTGGACCATCTCCAATACCTCCCTCTCTTTCCTGGACCTCTCTGTCTCCATCTCTGGTGACTGCCTCGAAACTAACATTTATTTCAAGCCCACCGACTCCCACAGCTACTCGGACTACACCTCCTCTCACCCACCCTCCTGCAAGAACATGACCCCATAACTCCTAACTCCTCCACCTCCACCGCGTCTGCTCCCAAGATGGGACATTCTATATCTGAACATCCCAGATGTCCTCCTATTTCAAGGACCATAACATCCACCCTCCGGTGATCGAAAATGCCCTCAACCGCATCTCTTGCATTTCCCGCACTCCTGCCCTCACACCCTCCCCACCCAACAAAAATAAAGACAGAATCCCCCTTGTCCTCACACATCACCCCACCAACCTCCGCATTCAGCATATCATTCTCCCACAGTTCTGCCACCTACAATCCAACCCCACAACCAAAGAGATATTTCCCTTCCTACTCCTATCTGCCTTTCATGGGACCACTCTCTCCACAACTCCCTTGTCTGCTCCACACTCTCCACTAATCCCACCACACTGGCACCTTTCCCTGAAACCGCAGGACGTTCTACACCTGCCCCCACACCTCACCTCCATTCAAGGCCCAAAACAAACCTTTCATATCAGACAGAGGTTCACCTGCACATCCGTCAACTTGGTCTACTGTATCTGCTGCTCCCGATGTGGCCTCCTCTACATTGGTGAGACCAAGTATAGACTTGGAGACCATTTTGCAGAGCATCTGTGCTCTGGACATGACAAATGACAACACCTTCCAGTCACCAAACATTTTAACTCCCCCTCCCACTCCCTGGGTGACATGTCCATTTTGGGCCTCCTCCAGTGTCACAATGACAACACCTGCAAACTGGAGGAGCAAGGCCCCAAATTCCGCCTCGGGAGCCTACAGACTGATGGCCTAAACATGGAATACACCAGTTTTAAATTCTCTCCACCCCTGGCCTCATCCCATGTCCAACCATCCCTATCATCCTCACCTCCTTAACCTGACACAACCTGTCCATCTTCTCTCCCACCTATCTGCCCCACTCATCCTAATGACCAATCGCCACCACTCTTTACCTGCATCACCTATCACTATCCCACCTACCTTCCCCAGCCCCACCCCTACTCTCTATTTATTTCTGAGCTCCCTTCCCCCTCCCCATTTCTGATGAAGGGTCCCGACCCGAAACGTCAACTTTCCTGCTCCTCTGATCCTGCTTGGCCTGCTGTGTTCCTCTAGCTCCACACTGTGCTATCTCTATGTTGAATTGTGCTTGTGTTCTACAATCTAGTTACATTTGAACAGATACAATTTCTATCATCAGTATAAGTTTGTTAGGTGAAGGCACTATCTGAATGTTTGAATTAACCCACATTCCTCAAGTGGGATGGGGTTGGTCAGTGATTATAAGTAATGTTGGTAGTTTACCAAGTGAGTTCTTAGACCCTCTGATTGGCTGCCATTTTATCTGTGAAATTTTCAAGTTATCTGAGGTAGCCAATGGAGTCAGCTGAGACCATCAGACATTGAAAGAAATACCATTAGAATCCCAACATTATTTCAGGAAATGCCCAGCACTCAAACTTCGAGGAAACCCCACAGAATGTTTGCCAGAGCCACTGAAATTGTGTTCAAAGGGCCACTCATCTGGAGGTAATTGGATCACTGGTTTTAGAGGCCAAGATGCTGTTTGGTGTAGTAACAGACTTCCAGCTTCCAATAACACATTTCTGTGATTTATTGTATTACCTGCTGCCAGAATGCCAAAAATGCTATTCTGGCCAGCTGCATTTCATTGGATGACCTGTTGGAGAAAAAAGATTGGTAGCTTCAGCACTGATTACCAAGAGGTGAGCTAAACTACTCATGGAATGTTATAGGTAGAACACAGAGTGTACAGCCCAAAACTAATTTTCCTAGCTCTTTGGCACCAGTGCACAAGGAGATTGCATTTCTCCAGGTAAGTTATCAAAGATGCCTATAGCTGCCTACAGTACATACCACTGTCCAGAGGTCCGAGTGCCTTGCTATTTCAGAGGCTGTCAAAATCACACAGCCCTTAACTTCTGAGCTACTGGGAGCATGAGGTATGTCTTCCAGTCAGTAGTACACAGTAGTAACCAAGGTTACACCAAGTTAGGAGCAGAAGTAGCCATTCAACTTATTCAGTGGCCCATCATTCAATGAGATAACAGCTGATTTGATAATCCTCAACTCCATTTTCTTGCCTTTTCCCCCTAAATCTTGATACCCTTACTGATTAAAGATCTATCTATCTCAGCCTTGAATAAACTTAATGGCCCAACCTCAACAGCCCTCTGTAGTAATGAATTCCCCAGATTCACTATCTTCAGAGAGAAGAAAGCCCTATTCACCTCTGTCTTAAATTTGCAAACCCTTATTTTGAGATTATGTCATCTGGTTCTACTCTCTCCTACAACCTTTTCACATCTACCCTGCCATGTCTCTTAAGAACTTAAATGTTCCAATAAAGTCTCGTTTCATTCTTCTAAACTTCAATGTGCACAGGCCCAACTTATTCGCCCTCTCCTCACAAGACAGTCCTTCCATACTTGGTTTCAGGCCAGTGAACCTTCCCTGAACTTCCTCCAAGAATATAACTATAGATACCATCACAATTTTTCTTTTATTGTTTATAACTGTTGATTTGGAGTTTTGAGTTGAAGCTAGGAATAGGTTGAATAATAGGTTTGGATGGCAATAGAGCAGAACAACATATGAGTCAGGTCCAGTGTTCTGGCAAAAAGGGTAAATAGGGTGGTCAATAGGACTTCAATCTAGTAAGTAGGGGGGAAGGGAGGAGTGAGCATACAGGGAGTATAATAATTAATGGAAGGCAAAGCAGCAGGTTAGCAGGTGACGAGGAAGCTTCAACTCCACTGAAAATTAGGAAAAAAGTTAAAGGGAAGGAGAACTCAAGAGCTGTTAGTAATGGAAGTGATAGGACTCAAAAAGAAGGTGCAAAAACTGGCATAAGGGCACTTTATCTGAATGCTCGGAGCATTTGAAACAAGGTGGATGAGTTGACGGCGCAAATCATGGCAAATGATTTAGTGGTCATTACAGAGACATGGTTGCAGGATGGTCAATGACTGGGAGTTAAATATCCAGGGGTATCAAACTGTTCGTAAGGACAGACAGGAAAGTAAGGGAGGTGGTGTCGCTCTGATTTTTAAGGATGTATTAAGGGTATTGGTGAGAGATGATATAGGTTCTACTGAACAAAAGGTTGAATCCATGTGTGTGGAAATTAGGAATAGCAGGGAGAAGAGGTCACTGATATGTGTGGCCTATAGGCCACCAAATAATGACATCGGGGTGGGGCGGGCAATAAACATAGAAATAGCTAATGTGTGTAAAAATGGTACAGCAATTATCATGGGGGACTTTAATCTACGTATCGATTGGTCAAACCAGGTCGGTCATGGCAGCCTTGAGGAGGGTTCATAGATGCATCTGCGATAATTTCCTTGAACAATATGTAATGGAACCTACGAGGGAGCAAGCTATCCTAGATCTAGTCCTGTGTAATGAGACAGGAATAATTAATGATCTCATAGTTAGGGAACCTCTTGGAAGGATCGATCACAGTATAGTCGAATTTAAAATACAGATGGAGCGTGAGAAGGTTAAATCCAGTACCTATGTCCTGTGCTTAAACAAAGGAGACTATGATGGGATGAGGGAGGATTTAGCTAAGGTAGAATAGGAGCAAAAACTTTATGGTGGGTCAATTGAGGAACAGTGGAGGACTTTCAAAATGATTTTTCACAGTGCTCAGCAGAAGTATATTCCAGTGATAAGGAAGAACTGTGGGAAAAGAGATAGCCATGGATGCCTAAGGAAATAAAGGAAAGTATCAGATTGAAAAAAAACACATACAAAAAAGCGAAGAGTAGTGGGAAACCAGTAGACTGGGAAATCTTTAAAGGGCAACAGAAAGCCACAAAAAAAGTTATAAAGAAAAGTAACATAGATTATGAGAGTAAACTAGCTCAGAATATAAAAACAGGAAGCAAAAGTTTCTATAAATATGTAAATCGTAAAAGAGTGGTGAAGGTAAACATTGTTCCTTCAGAGGATGAGAAGGCCAATTTAATAACTGAGAATGAGGAAATAGCCGAGGCATTAAACAGTTATTTTGTGTTGGTCTTCACAGTGGAAGACACAAATAACATGCCAAAAACTGATGGCAAGAAGGTTATAGCAGGTGAGGACCTAGAAACTATCATTATCACTAAGGAGGCAGTGCTGGGCAAGCTAATGGAGCTAAAGGTAGACAAGTCTCCTGGCCCTGAGGAAATGCATCCCAGGATACTAAAAGAGGAGATGGGGAAAATAGCAAATGCACTAGTAATTATCTACCAAACTTGACTAGACTCTAGGGTGGTTCCCGCAGATTAGAAAACAGCCAATGTGATGCCACTGTTTAAAAAAGGAAGTAGACAAAATGCAGGTAACGGTAGGCCAGTTAGCTTAACTTCAGTAGTGGGGAAAATGCTTGAATCTATCATTAAGGAAGAAATAGCAAGACATCTGGATATAAATTGTCCCATTGGAAACACCCAGCATGGGTTCATGAAGAGTAGGTCATGTTTAACTAATTTGGTGGAATTCTTTGAGGACATTACTTGCATGGTGGACAATGGGGAACCTGTGGATGTGGTGTATCTGGATTTCCAGAAGGCATCTGGCAAGGTGCCACACCAAAGGCTGCTACATAAGATAAAGTTGCACAGTATTACAGGTAATGTATTGGCATGGATAGAGGATTGGTTGACTAGTAGAAAACAAAGGGGTAAATGGGTGTTTTTCTGGTTGGCAGTCAGTGGCTGGTGGTGTGCCTCAGGGATCAGTGTTGGGACCGCAATTATTTACAATTTACATAGATGATTTGGAGTTGGGGACGAAGTGTGGTGTGTCAAAATTTGCAGATGACACTAAGATGAGTGGTAGAGCAAAGAGTGCAGAAGACACTGAAAGTCTGCAGAGGGATATAGATAGTCTAAGTGAATGGGCAAAGGTCTGGCAGATGAAGTACAATGTTGATAAGTGTGTGGTCATCCATTTTGGTAGGAATAACAGCAAAATGGACTATGTTTTAAATGGTGAAAAATTGCAGCACGCTGCTGAGCAGGGAGACTTGGGTGTCCTTGTGCATGAATTGCTAAAAGTAGGATTGCAGGTGCAGCAGGTAATTAAAAAGGCAAATGGAATTTTGTCTGTCATTGCTAGACGGATAGAGTTTAAAAACAGGGAGGCTATGCTGCAGCTGTATAAGGTCCTGGTGAGGCCGTACCTGGAGTACTGTGTGCAGTTTTGGTCTCCTTACTTAAGAAGGAATATACTAGCACTGGAGGGGGTGCAGAGGAAATTCACTCCGTTGATTCCAGAGTTGAGAGTGTTGGGTTATGAGGAGAGACTGAGTAGGCTGGGATTATACTCATTGGAATTCAGAAGAATGGGGAGAGATCTTAAAGAAACATACAAGATTATGAAGGGAATAGATAAGGTGGAGGCAGGGAGGTTGGTTCCACTGGCAGCTGAAACTAGGACTAGGGGGCATAGCCTCAAAATAAAGGGAAGCAGATGTAGGACTGAGGTCAGGAGGAACTTCTTCACCGAAAGGGTTGTGAATGTATGGAATTCCCTGCCCAGTGAAGCGGTTGAAGCTACCTCGCTGAACGTTTTTAAGGCAAGGCTAGATAAATTTTTGAACAGTCAAGGAATTAAGGGTTATGGTGAGTGGGCGGGTAAGTGGAGCTGAGTCTCAAAAAGATCTTATTGAATGGCAGGGCAGGCTCGAGGGGCCAGATGGCCTACTCCTGCTCCTAGTTCTTGTGTTCTTATGATCTCATGAAATGAAGATTTATTTGCACAATCTCCACATAAATAATTTAAATCAATCTGTTCAGACATGTAACATGTGGATGCGAACCTAAAGCTTCTATCCCAGAGGTAGGGATACTAAAATTGAGTCACAGGAGTCCTTACAAGTTTCCTCATAGTCTTAGCAACAATGTTGCCTCCCTGGCGCCAGGATTAAGGATATCTCAGAGAGAGTGCAGAATATTCTCAAAGGGAAGAGGGACCAGCAGGAGGTCGATGTACACATTGGAACAAACAACGTAGGAAGAGAAAAGGATGAGATTCTGAGGAGACAATAAAGGAAATTAGTCAGGAATTTAAAAAGGAGGCCCTGCAGGGTAGTAATATCTGGATTAGTCTGGGTGCCACTACCAGTGAGGGTAGGAATAGGAGGATAGAGCAGATGAATGTGTTTTTGACGGAGAAGGATTCAAATTTTAGATCATTGGAATCTCTTCTGGCGTAGAAGTATAAGAAGGATAGATTGCACCTGAATTGGAAGGGGACTAATATACCAGTGGGGACATTTGCTAGCGCTGCTTGGGAGGATTTAAACTACTAAGTGGGGAGGGGAATCCCAGGGAGATTGTGAGGAAAGAGATTAGTCTGAGACTAGTACAGTTAGGAAAATGAGCAATCAAGCAGTCAGAACAGGCAAGAATGCAGAAGAGAACAAGGTAGGACTGATAAACTGCATTTATTTCAATGCAAGAAGCCTAATGAGTAAGGCAGATGAACTGAGGGCATGGTTGGGAACATGGGACTGGGATATCATAGCAATTACAGAGATGTGGCTCAGGGATGAACAGGACTGGCAGCTTAATGTTCTAGGGTGTAGATGCTATAGGAAGGATGGAAAACGGTGCAAGGGAGGAGGGGGAATTTTTTTTGATTAGTAATAACATTACATCTGTACTTGGGGACAATATTCCAGGGCCTGTGTCCAGTGAAGTTATTTGGGTGGAACTGAGAAATAAGAAAGGGATGATCATTTCATAGAGATTGTACTATTGACCCCACAAAAGTCAGCAGGAAATCGAAAAACAAATTTGGAAGGAGATCTCAGTTATCTGTAAGATAATAGGATGGTTATGCTAGGGGATTTTAACTTTCCAAACATAGAATGGAACTACCATAGTGTTAAGGGCTTCGATGCAGAAGAATTTGTTGAGTGTGTACAAGAAAATTTTCTGATTCAGTATGTGGATGTACCTGCCAGAAAAGGTGTAAAACTTGATCTATTTTTGGGAAATAAGGCAGGGCATGTGACTGAGGTGTCAGCAGGGGAGATCTTTGAGGCCAGTGACTATAATTCTATTAGTTTTGAAATAATGATGGAAAAGGATAGACCGCATCCAATGTTAAACTTCTAAATTGGAGGAAGGCCAATTTTGTCACTATTAGGCAACAACTTTCAAAAGTTGATTGAGGTGGATGTTTGCAAGTAAAGGTATGGCTGGAATATGGAAAGCCTTCAAAAATGAGATAATGAGAGTGCAGAGACAGTACGTTCCTGTTAGGGTGGAGGGCAAGGCTATAAGATGTAGGGATTACTGAATGACTAGAAAAATTGAGGTTTTGGTCAAGAAAAAGAAGGAAGCATATCAGGTATAGACAGCAGAGATCAAGTGAATCCCTTGAAGAGTATAAAGGCAGTAGGCATATACATAAGAAGGAAATCAGGAGGGTAAAAAGGGTAATTGAGATAGCTTTGGCAAGCAGGGTTAAGGAGAATCCAAAGGGATTCAACAAATACATTAAGAACAAAAGGATAACTATGGAGAGAATAGGGCCCCTTAAAGTTCAGCAAGGAGTCTATGGTTGGAATCGCAGGAGATGGGGGAGATACTTATTGTGTATTTTGTATCGTGTTAACTGTGGAGAAAGATATGGAAGATATAGAACGTGGGGAAATAAATAGTGACATCTTGAAAAATGTCCATGTTACAAAGGAGGAGGTGCTGGATGGCTTAAAACACATAAAGGTGGATAAATCCCCAAGACTTTATCAGGTGTACCTGAGAACTCTGTGGGAAGCTAGGGTGGGTATTACAAGACCCCTTGTTGAGATATTTGTATCATCGATAGCCACAGGTGAGGTGCTGGAAGACTGCAGGTGGGCTAACATTCTGCCACTATTTTAGAAAGGCGGTAAGGAAAAGCCAGGGAACTATAGTCTAGTGAGCCTGACATCAGTGGTGGGTAAGTTGTTGGAGGGAATCCTGAAAGACAGGATTTACATGCATTTGGAAAGTCAAGGACTGGTTAGGGATAGTCAACATGGTTTTCTGTGTGGGAAATCGTGTCTCACTAACTTAAGTGAGTTTTTTGAAGAAGTAATGACAAGGATTGATGAGAGCAGAGTGGTGGATGTGATTTATATGGACTCCAGTAAGACATTTGACAAGGTTCCTCATGGTGGACTGGTTAGCAAGGTTCGATCACATGGAATACAGGGAGAACTAACCATTTGGGTACAGAACTCGCTCAAAGATGGAAGACAGAGGGTGGTGGTGGAAGGTTGGGGGCCTGTGACCAGTGATATGACACGTGGATCAGTGCTGGTTCATTGTTTTTCATCATTTATATAAATGATTTAGATGTGAACATAGGAGGTATGGCTCGTAAGTTTGTAGATGACACCAAAATTGGAGGTGTAGTGGACAGCGAGGAAGGTTATCCCAGAGTACAACTGGAATCAGATGAGCCGAGGAGTAGCAGATGGAGTTTAATTTAGATGAATATGAGGTGCTGCATTTTGGAAAGGCAAATCAGGGCAGGACTTATACACTTAATGATAATATCCTGGGGAGTGTTGCTAAACAAAGAGACCTTAGAGTGTAGGTTCATAGTTTCTTGAAAGTGGAGCTGCAGGTAGATAGGATAGTGAAGAAGGCGTTTGGTATGATTGCTTTCATGGGTCAGTGCACTGACTTTGGGAATTGGGAGGTCATGTTGCGGCTAGTACAGGACATCGGTTAGGCCACTTTTGGAATGCTGCGTGCAATTCTGGTCTCCCTGCGATAAGAAGGATGTTGCAAAACTTGAAAGGTTTCAAAAAAGATTTACAAAGGTGTTGCCAGAGTTGGAGGGTTTGAGCTGGAGGAAGAGGCTGAATAGACTGAGATTATTTACCCTAGAGTGTTGGAGGCTGAGAGGTGACCTTGTAGCGATTTATAAAATCATGAGGGGCATGAATAGGGTAAATAGACAAGGTCTTTTCCCCATGGTGAGGGAGTCCAAAACTTGAGGGCATAGATTCAAGGTGAGAGGAGAAAGATTTAAAAGGCACCAAAGGGGCAACTTTTTCATACAGAGTGTGGTGCCTATGTGGAATGAGCTGCCAGAGGAGTGATGGAATCTGGTACAATTACAACATTTAAAAGACATCTGGATGGATTTTTTTCCCATTCATTGTGGGATGTGGGCGTTGCTGGCTGGCCAACATTTCTCGCCCATTCCTAGTTGCCCTTGAGAAGGTGGTGGTGAGCTGCCTTCATGAACCGCTGTAGTCCTCCTTCTGTGGGTTGACCCACAATGCTATTAAGGAGAGAATTCTTAGATTTTGACCCAGTGACAGTGAAGGAACAGCGATATATTTCCAAGTCAGGATAGTGAATGACTTTGAGGGGAACTTGGAGGTGGTGGTGTTCCCATATGTCTGATGCTCTTGTCCTTCTAGATGGAAGTGGTCTGAGGATCTTTGGTGAATTTCTGCAGTGCACCTTGTAGATAGTACATACTGCTTCTACTGAGCATTGGTGGTGGAGGGAGTGAATGCTTGTGGATATATGAATAGGAAGAGTTTAAAGGGATATGGGCAAAATGCTGACAATTGGGACTAGATTAATTGACAATATCTGGTCAGCATGGCCAAGTTGTGACTGAAGGGTCTGTTTCCATGCTGTATGTCTCTATGACTCTGACTCTATGACATGTACGGACCTTGATAGCGAGATCAGAAAGAGAAACACCAGTCCTTTTTTATTTACCAATTCTTGGACCAGCCACCAGATGCAGCACTTCCTTCAAACAAGTTTCATGAAAACAGTACAAGGAATCGCAGATATAACACAGTGTGGACGGGAGGAACAAAAAATTCTTTTCTGAAGAAGGGTCCCAACCCGAAACATCAGATTTCCTGCTCCTCTGATGCTGCCTGGCCTGCTGTGTTCCTCCAGCTCCACACTGTGTTATCTCTGACTCCAGCATCGGCAAATTCTTACTATCTCTACAAGCAATCGAGAGGTCATGATCACTGAAGGACTTACAAAGTTTCTAGAAAATCCTGCAATCCCTTAATTTGAAACAAAAATGCATTCAAATATGGGGAATAAAAAGGATTGCAGTAGTCATAGTAGTGAATAGAACAGTGAGGGGACTGACACTGCTTTCTGAAGCAAAGAGCATGTCTCCAAACATCTGTATTGTCTGCCTGATGCCAGGATTCAGGATATCTGCTCTGGGCTGAAGAATTTATAGTTGCAGAGGGAGGATTCAAAGGCCATGGACTTTGCCCATACCAACGACCTCAGTAGGACTAGAAAAAAGTTCTGTCGAAGAGTATGAGAAGGTAGGTGCTACAGGAAAAGGCAGAAAATCAAAAAGTCAGAATCTCTGGATTATTATCTGAACCACACAATGGATAGGCATATGGCAAATAAAATTAGAGAAGTGAATCAAGTGGGTTCCAGTTTGTAAGACACTGGCACCATACTGGGTAAGGTGGGATTTATAATGACGGGACAATTTGCCTAAGGGCAGAATCATCACCCAGTTGGTGTTGCTGAAAGTCACCTGGAGTCACTGGGGCTTTTTGAACAGCTGAACAGCAGCCATAACTGTGCTCACTACCTGCTGTAGAGCTGGTTTTCAGGGAGCAGAACTTGGGCTAACACAATCTGGGACAGATGGCCCTTGGTGGCCCTCAGATTTTCTGATGCCTCCCTGAGATCCTCACCAAGGCTATAAACCTTACTCGGTCTGATATTTCCTCATGAACTGCCTAACTAAGAAAAAGAAGAGTACTTTAAACTAAACAAGAAGGATGAGGGACATTGTCTGTAAGATGTGACTCTGTTACTATGACTGTGTCAGGCTTTTCCTGGATTCATCTGTGAGATAGCTGTACAAATTTTGGCACAATATTCCAAATGTTAATAGGAGGGTTAGTATGAAGAATGGCCCATTTATTCCCACTTTCTGCTTTCTGTTCATCAACCAACCAATGCCAGTCTGTTACTCCTATCCTGCATGCTATAATTTTGTTTGTTAACCTCCTGTGTGGTACTTTATTGAAGGCCTTTTGAAAATCTAAAAACACAACATCCATTGGTTCTTCCTTATCCACTCTAAGTAATATCCTCAAACAATTCTAACAGATTTTTCAAACATGATTTCCATTTTATAAATCCTTGCTGACTCAGCCCACTGGGTTCATTATTTTCTGTTATTACATCTTTCATAATCGATTCTAGTATTTACATTAATACTGATATTCGGGCTAATAAATCTGTCACTTCCTGTTTTCTCTATTCCTTCCTCTTAAAATCTGGGTTACAGTCACAAAATTCCAATCTGCAGACACCATTCCAGACTACTCAAAATTTAAAAGATGTTCACTAATTCATGTACACTCTCTAAACCCACGTCTTCTGACACACTGCTCCAATTACTAAGTCCTGGAGAATTATTGACTTTCAGACCTATTAGTTCTTAAAATACTACTTTTTTACTGAAAACATTTCTTCAGTTCTTCATTCAATCAGGTTCCTTAAGACTCAGCAGTGGTTGTTCCTTTACCACTGGAAACCTTAGATCCAGTTAAAGGGAACAGAATTGATGGTAGCATCCTTCTACTCATAAATACCACATCAATACCAGGAATTGGCATAAGGTACAACAGTGAAAAGATCACTGGGCCCAGGCGAAATTGCCAGAAGACAAAGTCAGTTTATAGCTTTAAAAGCTGGTCATACATTCAGCAGCTGCAAACTCTTGAATGCGTAATTTGTAGAAACTTGTGGAAGTCGAACAAGGGAGAGACAGCACTACAGACTGAAGCTTTTGCTTCAAGGCCTGGTAAGAGGCAACAAAAACAGAAGTTGCTGGAAAGGCTCAGCAGGTCTGGCAGCATCTGTGAAGAAAAAAATCAGAGTTAATGTTTCAGGGTCCGGTGACCCTTCTTCAGAAATTCAGTTTCTGTGGGCTGTGGCCACTCTACAACAAACTCTCACAAGGATTAAAGATCCCATTCCCATAACATACACAACCAAAGTGGTTTACCAAATACCATGCAACGACTGCCACAAACATTACATCGGACAGACGGGAAGGAAACTAGCCACCAGAATACATGAACATCAGCTAGCATCAAAAAGGCATAATGAACTCTCCTTGATATCTGTACACTCAGACAAAGAAAGCCATCAGTTTAACTGGGATGAGGTAACCATAGTAGCCCAAGCCAAATATAGACACACACGGGAATTCCTAGAGGCATGGTTCTCCACCCGTAATGCAATCAATAAACATACAGAATTGGACTTCCTATACAAACCTATACAGATCAAAACCAGAAATGACACTACTCACCGTAACGGACCAGACAGTATAAATTCCAAGCAGAGTAGAATAACACCGCTTTCATTAGAGGCTCTACTGATGATGTCACCTAGCATGGTGACAAAACGTCTGAATGAGAACAAGCTGGCTCAGCGAGCAAGTGAACAACTTCACCCACAACCCGAGCTACAGATCTTTGCTAAAACTTTAAACACCTATGGGCATAACACACTAAAAATTGCCTGACAATGGGAAACCTTTGCCAACCGACAGAGCTCTACCCATGAACAACTTCACCTTCTTCATGAATGCCTCAGGAACCGAGCACTACCCCACAGCATGAAGTACAAACCTCCACTCAACAACCCACAAGCATATAAAATAGCTGAACAGATTGGATACAGATTGCTATGAGCAATGTTTAATGATGCCATAACTGACTCCACAGGTATCAACTGGAAATTTTGCCCCAAAAATCACAGTTTCTAAACACCAGCAGTGGACTACAACCCTAGAACAGGCCATCACCACCAATCAACACAAAACCAAAAAACTAAGAAGAGACACAAGCTACAGGAGAAACTCACCAAACTGATCCACCACAAAGACGAGGGCAACAACAAACTGGGCACATGGATGAGAAACCTATCTAACAGACAACTCACAGAAACTGAGAACACTGTCCTATTACATGGACTGAACTATAACCACAAAGATGCGAACAGAACAGACTTCATGGCCGCCCTGGAAACTACATCAAAAGACAACAGACTCACGGACAAAACACAACAAGCATCCAACAAACTATGATCCCCACAGTGCACAGAAGGAACAAAGGGGAAAACCTGAACACATCAGAGAGAAAACCAGTAGATAAACTCAAGAAAGACAAGAATATCATAATCCTACCAGCAGACAAAGGGTGCATGACTGTCATTATGAACAAACCAGACTATGTTAAGAAAGCACAGGCATTAGTCGCAAATACAATCACTTACCAACAGGTGGCGACCCAACACAGCAGCTAGGTAATAGGATCACCCAGACACTGAAGAGACTAAAAGATGCAGGGCGGATGACCAGGGCGGATGACATGAGAATGAAACCAGAAAGCACGAACACCCCCTGCTTCTATGGACTTCATAAAGTACACAAACCAGACATGCCCCTCAGACTATAAGGTGTGGAGCTGGATGAACACAGCAGGCCAAGCAGCATCA
>JAHRHZ010000097.1:8390520-8451424 GCA_024137785.1 Ginglymostoma cirratum | reverse complement strand
GGCCTGCTGTGTTCATCCAGCTCCACACCTTGTTATCTCGGATTCTCCAGCATCTGCAGTTCCTATTATCTCATGCCCCTCAGACTCATTGTTTCCCTAGCAGGCACACTTTCACACAAACTGGCCAAGGACCTACAACAGAGATTGAAACACCTAGTCGACAGATCACCCTATTCCATCCAGTCAACCCAAGATTTCCTCAATACCCTCAAGAACATAAAAATCAGCAACGTCACAGCTTTATTCACATCTATCGACATCTCACTAGCCAAAGAAACAATGGCCACATTACTAGAGGAAGCAATAACATAGACCAGCAGCTCCATCAGCAATGACAATATACTTAAACTACTAGACCTGTGGCTCACCACACACTTCGTCTTTAATGGTTAAGCGTACAAATAGGTCAATGGTACACGTGGGGTCACCCATCTCAGGACTCATTGCAGAAGCAGTCATGCAAAGACTGGAACACACCACCCTGCCCCACATTCAACCTAAACTGTGGATCTGGTATGTAAACAACATATTTGTCATTATTAAACACAACAAATTAGAAGAGAGCCACCACCTCATCAACAATGTATTCGCAGGGATTAAGTTCACAAGGGAAGTAGAAAATAACAATCAACTTCCGTTTCTGCATGTTAAAGTTGAGCGTATAACCAACGGGAAGTTCCAAACCTCAGTGTACAGAAAAGCAACCTACACTGATCAAATCCTCAACTTCTACAGCAACCACCCCAACATCCACAAACAAAGCTGCATCAGGACACTATTTAAATGGGCAAGGACACACTGCAACTCCCCGGAACTATGCAGGAAAGAGGAAGAGCCTTCATACAAAATCCTTGCTATAAACTGATATCCCTGCAATTTCATCCGCAGATGCCTACTAAACAGACAACAAGAGAAGGACACAGCACGCCCTAACACACTGGCCACACTGCCCTACACTAAGAACATATCAGAACTGACAACAAGACTCCTAAGACCACTAGGAATCATAGTAGCCCACAAGCCCGCAACCACTCTACAACAAACCCACACAGATCAAAACCAGAAATGACACTACTCACCATAATGGACCAGACAGTATAAATTCCAAGTGCAGTAGAATAATGGGAGACAACAAGCATGGGGCTGGATGAACACAGCAGGTCAAGCAGCATCATAGGAGCAGGAAAACTTGATGTTTCGGGCCTAAACCCTTCATCAGAAATGGGGGAGGGGAAGAGGGTTCTGAAATAAATAGGGAGAGAGGGGGAGGCGGATAGAGGATGGATAGAGGAGAGGATAGGTGGAGAGGAGGCAGACAAGTCGAAGAGGCGGGGATGGAGCCAGTAAAGGTGAGTGTAGGTAGGGGGGTAGGGAGGAGATAGGTCAGTCCAGGGAGGACGGACAGGTCAAGGGGGCGGGATGATGTTAGTAGATAGGAGATGGGGGTGTGGCTTGAGGTGAGAGGAAAAACAGGTTAGGGAGGTGGAGATGAGGTGGGCTAGTTTTGGGATGCGGTTGGGGGAGGGGAGATTTTGAAGCTTGTGAAATCCACATTGATGCCATTAGAATAATATTGCTTCATCGGAGGCTCCACTGATGCTGTCACTGAGCATGGTGATGAAACGTCTGAATGAGAACAAGTCAGCTCAGTGAGCAAGTCAACAACCTCAAAAGGAAAATCTTTTAAATTAATGGCCCAAACAAAAAAGTGATGAGTAGGCTTGAAGTAAAAGCAACACAATACCTAACAGTTTGCAGTGAATGTCACCACCATATCAAGCACACATCAAAAGACAATTAGTAAATCATAGGCCAGGGAAGTATTTTGTACTGAGTTTGCAGCTCCGGGAACATCAAAAAGTGGAATTAAGGTGCCAAAAGGAACAATTAAAATTCTGTTTGCACTAGCTTTTGTCAGGGGAACATAATTTAAAGCTTTTTGAGGCTAAGGGTGAATGATCTATAATTTAAACTGCAGTTCTGGCATGAAGAATTTATGAAAACCGCAAGCAAAAATCTTTATTTAGAAAGTTGTGGAAAAGAATGGACATTGTTTATTAGGCTGTGAAAGGTTAGAAATCATCCATTTTGCTTGTGAATAAACAGGAAATCGCAATTTAGGCTGCAGAAGATGGGAAACTTCCATTTCAACGGTAATAGCATGGAAAAGCCCCAGTGAATAGTACAGGTATGCGGCATTACCATTTTACAATTATTAAAAGCTTTAAAACAAGAGTAGATGGTGTTTTCTTTTGAAAAATCATGAGACAAGATGAAAAAACCAGGAGACAGGCATTTTGAGAATGCAGACATTCTAAATATTTTAAAATGAAGACTCATTTGTTTATCAACTGAGCAGGTCCTAACCCCTCCACTGTCCTTCAATGTCATTGAAAGACCAAGAGATAGGATAGAAAGAAGGCACTTCCACAGATATGCAACAGCATCAAGTTTCCATTCAAAGCAGCAATAACTCAGTACCTTCAGTCCCATTAAGGATTATATCTTTTTCAGACAGGTGTTGACTAGACTTCAGCAGGTTTTCAGTCACTCCTAGCAGATTTCAATACTTATTTTACCTCCATGAAGAGCTTCATTTGTGAATGTGCCTAGTTTAGCCAGTAGTCACAGAAGCCAATAGAATTTGTAGTTTTCTTTTATTAATGAAGACATAGACTGGTTGGTTCATGGGGACATGGTAAAAGGATGAGTGTATGTCCGATACAATAGTGGTCGGTGTCTTTGAAAACAAACACTGATTTTTTTTTTTCAAAACAAAGAGAGCATTATGTTAGAGCACACAGACCTGCCGACATGAATAAAAAATGTTTAGAGGGATATGGGCCAAGCACAGGCAGGTGGGAACAGTTTAGTTTGGGATTATGGTCAACATGAACTGGTTGGACTGAAAGGTCAGTTTCCATGCTGTATACCTCTGTGACTCTACGCCAAGAGCCAGAGTGAAAAGTGTCAAACCAGAATGTGATTCACGGCAATGCTGAGGCTAAGCCCAAGCTGGATCCAAAAATATCCATCCCATCCCACCCAGAGTCAGTGTAAATGAGGGTAGTACCATTTTGATATGCTGGAGTTGTGGTGCAAAATGGCAACACAAGCGACAAGATTACTCAGCAAAGGACACCTGATGCTTTCACTATGGCCAAATTGGCTATTTTCAACAATTTTGTAAATTAAAATCAGTTGTTGAAAGGCAAATCAATCAACCCTGATTAACTGAGAATCCAGCAAATTGAATAAGATAAAGAAGAAGCCATAAAAATTACGCACTTTCTTGGATAAATGAAAATCATTGACTCTTGAGTAGAATTATCTAGAGGGATTTTTGGTTTATAACTTTAAATGTCAAGAACTTTGATACTATGTTTTGTCTTGACTCAGGAAAAATCATTACAATATTGGCTGTAGTATAGAGCATGACAGAAATGTGGAGGTTGTTTAGGGAGCACTTGCTACAAGTACTGGATAGGTTTGTCCCACTGAGGGAAGGAAGGGATGGTAAGCTGAAGGAACCTTGGATGACAAGACATGTGGAACACCTAGCCAAAAGGAAGAAGGAAGCTTGCTTAAGATTGAGGAAGCAAGGATCAGACAGGGCTCTAGAAGGCTACAAGATAGCCAGGAAGGAATTGAAGAATGGACTTAGGAGAGCTAAAAGGGGTAAGAAAAAGCCTGGATATCCCAGATGTCCTCGTTTGTCAAGGACCGCAATTTCCCCTCCACAGTGGCCGAAAACACCCTCGACTGCATCTCTCGCATTTCCTGCACCTCAGCCCTCACACCCCCTCCCCACATTAACAACAAAGACAGAATTCTCCTTGTCCTTATGTATCACCCCCTCAACCTCCGGATTCAATGCACCAGTCTCTGCCACTTTTGCCACCTGCAATCTGACCCCACTACCAAGGATATATTTCCTCCCCCATCCCTATCTGCCTTCCGGAGGGACTGATCTCTCCGTGACTCCCTTGTCCGCTCCACACTCCCTACTAGCCCCATTACCCCCGGCACCTTTCCCTGCAACCGCAGGAGGTGCTACACCTGCCCCTACACCTCCCCCCTCACCTCCATCCAGGCCCCAAGAAAACCTTCCACATTAAACAGATCCGCTAACCTGCACATCCGCTAATGTGGTATATTGTGTCCGCTGTTCCCGATGTGGCCTTCTTTACAGGGGGGAAACCAAGCATAAGCTTGGAGACTGCTTTGTGGAGCACCTATGCTTGGTTCGTGACAAATGACAACACCTCCCTGTCACGAACCACTTCAACTCCCCCTCCCACTCCTTGTCCAACTGGGCCTCCTCCAGTGCCACAATGACGCCACCCGAAGGCTGGAGGAACAGCACCTCATATTCCGCCTGGGAACCCTGCAGCCCCATGGTCTCAATGTAGACTTTACAAGCTTCAAAATCTCCCCACCCCCGACCTCATCCCAAGACCAGCCCATCTTGTCCCCACCTCCTTGACCTGTCTGTCTTTTCTCTCACCAACCTGCGCCCCCCCTCCTCACTGACCAACCCCCATCACAACTCCCTACCTACACTCACCTGTACTGGCTTCATCCCTGCCTCCTTGACTTGGCCGTCTTCTATCCACCTATCACCTTCTATTATCACCTCCCACTCTCTTTACTTTTTTCAGAGCCCCCTTCCCCTCCCCCATTTCTGAAGAAGAGCCCAGGCCCGAAACATCAGCTTTCCTGCTCCTCTGATACTGCCTGGCCTGCTGTGTTCATCCAGCTCTACACCTTGTTATCTAAGAAAAAGCCTTGGTGAGTAGGATTAAGGAAAACCCCAAGGCATTCTATACTTAAATGAAGAACAAGAGGATGGCCAGAGTGAGGGTAAGGCTGATCAGGAATAGTGGAGGGAACTTGTGCGCGGAGTCAGAAGAGGTAGGAGAGGTTCTTAATGAATACTTTGCTTCAGTATTCACTGTGAGAGGGACCTTGACGTTTGTGAGGACGGCATGAAACAGGGTGATATGCTTGAACAGGTTGATGTTAGGAAGGAGGATGTGCTAGAAATTTTGAAAACCATGAGGATAGATAAGACCCCTGTGCCTGACGGAATATACCCAATGTTACTACTGGAAGCAAGGGAAGATATTGCTGCACCTTTGGCGATGATCTTTGTGTCCTCACTGTCCACTGGAGTAGTACCAGATGATTGGAGGGTGGCAAATGTTATTCCCTTGTTCAAGAAAGGGAATAGGGATTATCCTGGGAATTACAGACCCCTCAGTCTTACTTCTGTGGAGGGCAAATTATTAGAGAGGATTCTGAGAGATAGTATTTGTGATTATTTGGAAAAGCACAGTTTGATTAGAAGTAGTCAGCATGGCTTTGTGAGAGGCAGGTCATGCCCCTCAAAGCCTTATTGAATTCTTTGAGGATGTGACAAAACACTGTTGTGAAGGTAGAGCAGTGGATGTGGTGTATGTGGATTTTAGCAAGGCATTTGATAAGGTTCCCCGTGGTAGGGTCATTCAGAAAGTACGGAGGCATGGGATTCAGGGAAATTTGGCTGTCTGGATACTGAATTGGCTGTCCAATAGAAGACAGAGGGTGGTATTAGATGGAAAATATTCAACCTGGAGCTCGGTGACCAGTGGTGTTCCGCAGCGATCTGTTCTGGGGCCTCTGCTCTTTGTGATCTTTATAAATGACTTAGATGAGGAAATGGCGGGGTGCGTTAGTAAGGTTGCAGATGACTCGAAGGTTGGTGGATAGTGTGGAGGGCTGTTGTAGGTTGCAACGGGACATTGAAAGATGCAGAGCTGGGCAAATAAGTGGCAGATGGAATTCAACCCAGAAAAGTGTGAAGTGATTCATTTTGGAAGGTCAAATTTGAATGCAGAATATAGGGTTAATGGCCGGATTCTTGGCAGTGTGGAGGAACAGAGGGATCTTGGGGTCCATGTCCATACATCCTTCAAAGTTACTGCCCAAGTTGATAGGGTTGTTAAGAAGGCATATGATGTGTTGGCTTTCTTGGCATGGGGATTGTGTTTAAGAGCTGCGAGGTTATGCTGCAGCTCTATAAAATCCTGGTTAGACTACACTTGGAATATTGTGTTGAATTCTGATCGCCTCATTATAGGAAGGATGTGAGGCTTTAGAAAGGGTGCAGAAGAGATTTACCAGGATGCTACCTGGACTGCAGGGCAGGTCTTATGAGGAAAGTTTGAGGGTGGTAGGGCTTTTCTCATTGGAGCAAAGAAGGATGAGAGGTGTCTTGATAGAGGTGAACAAGATGATAAGAGGCGTAGATAGATGAATAGCCAGAGACATTTTCCCCAGGGCGGAAATGACTATTACGAGGAGGCATAATTTTAAGGTGATTGGAGGAAGATATACAGGAGACGTCCGAGGTAGGTTCTTTACACAGAGAGAGAGTGGGGGGTGCGTGGAATGCGCTGCCGGCAGTGGTAGTGGAGTCAGACACATTAGGGACAT
The DNA here is from genome assembly GCA_024137785.1 of Ginglymostoma cirratum. Lineage (NCBI taxonomy): Eukaryota > Metazoa > Chordata > Chondrichthyes > Orectolobiformes > Ginglymostomatidae > Ginglymostoma > Ginglymostoma cirratum. The sequence continues at coordinate 8,444,947 of JAHRHZ010000097.1, read as the reverse complement.
TTAAACGATTCTTAGATAGGCACATGGTTGATAGTAAAATGTAGGGTATGCAGGGTATTTTGATCTTAGAGTAGGATAATAGGTCAGCACAACATCGTGGGCCAAAGGGCATGTACTGGGTTGTACTGTTCTATGTTCTATGTTCTGGCTATCTCATTAGAATCACTTGACACTATATGCTTTTAATCATCAAATACCAGGGTTCAGTGTCTTGGAGGAAAAACTTTTCCAGTTAAAGATCATTTTGCAACAACATTTACCAAAGGTAATAATGTTATTACTGAACTATTACTGAGGATCAGAAAAGATCCCTGTTGAGTTGGCAGCTTTATACACAAATGGATCTTCTACAACTGGTGCAAGATAGTCCATGAAAATCTGGTTACTATATACCACTTTGTGAAGAATTATTTCAGTCTTTCCAGGAATATGAGCTCATGTACCAAAAGGATTAGGTAATATTTTGAAAAGATTTCTCGCCAAATAAAAGCAGCTTTGGTCTGAAAAGCTTGGATGATCTCCAGTCTTGAAGTGCCCTGCTTTCTAGGAGTTTGATCAGTTTTGTAATACATCTCGCTCCGTTATGGTGAAGATGACATAGTTATTTCTTTAAAAGCTCCAGGACAGGACAGATCCAGTGCGTGAACTGAGGAACATGTCATCGTCAGAGATAGTAGGAACTGCTGATGCTGGAGAATCTGAGATAACACGGCGTAGAGCTGAATGACCACAGCAGGCCAAGCAGCATCAGAGGAGCAGGAAAGCTGACGTTTCGGGTCGAGAACCTTCTTCAGAAATGGGGGAGGGTCTCTACACTGTGTTATGTCACCGTCAGGCCTACTTTCAACACATCAAGAAGAACGTTCTTTGGTATCTGTCTTTACAGTCATTTGATACAGCACATCAAGATTCCTCTGATTTTTTTTTTCCAGACCTGGTTGAACAGAATTGTTCATCTATTCCTAAATTGCTGCTAACTTATACTACAAAGAGTGCGGATACAATGCCCCACATGAGGGTACCAAGGATATGATGGAAGTAACAATACTCTTAACTGTACAAGGTTGTTTCAAGAATCTTCCAACCAGCAACATACAATTTAAGCCTGATCAGTTCTCATAGATTGTACAGAATCAGAGTACAACTAACTTTACACATGAAAGACAGTCCCTTAGCAATGCCACAGCATGAGAATGTTGACTTTGCCTGGGTTTTTAGGAATACCATTGAAAATGAGAGTATTTGAAGATAAAATTAATCTCGTATTGTCTTTTTGTTCAACATGATTAGCAACAACCAGAAATAGGACTGTGTAGACTAACGGCAAATCTTCCAATGCATGTGAGGCAATGTTATTCATCAATACTTCATTGTACTCGTATGAGTCTTGTGACAATTTGAAGTAGTCTTCTGTGTTCATCCAAATGATTCACTCATCTCTTTATCATAAACCCGAGAATACAGTGCAAGAAGTTTCAGGATACCAGTCATGAAGAGGTACAACTTCACCAGTCATCTCTATTTTTATTGTCATGTAAACTTTTCAACACAGTCCCGCTCCACTGACACTCTCATTTGCTTAGCAGAACTCAATAATTTTTTCTTTGATTCCTCCAACTTCCTACAAACCAAAGGGGTGGCCACGTGCACCAGCATGGGCTCGGGCTATGTCTGCCTCTTTGTAGGATTCGTGGAACCGTCCCTCTTCAATAGCTACACCAACGCCATCCCTCACCTCTTTTTCCACTATATTGATGACTGCATTAGTGCTGCCTTGTGGTCCCAGTTCATCAACTTCGCAAACACCTTCCATCCCGCCCTCAAATTCACCTGGGCTGTTGTGACACCTCCCTCCCCTTCGTGGAACTCTCCATCTCCATCTCCGGAAACTGACTCACCACCAACATCTATTTCAAACCTCCTGACTCCCACAACCACCTCAACTACACCTCCTCTCACCCACTCTCCTGCAAAGATGCTATTCCATACTTACAATTCCTCCGCCTCCACAGCATCTGCTCCCAGGATGAGGTGTTCTACTCCAAGAAATCCCAGATGTCCTCCTGCTTCACGGACTGCAGTTTTCGCTCCTCTGTAATTAAGGATGCCCTCAACCTACATCTCCTCTATTTCCCGCACTTTTGCTCTCAAACCCTCTCCCCCCAACAACAAGGATGGAGTCCCCTTAGTCCTCACGTACTATCCCACCAGCCTGCAAGTCCAATATGCATCATCCTCTGACATTTCTACCTCCTACAGTTAGACCCCACCACCAAAAAGATATTTCCTTCCCCATCCCTGTCCGCTTTCCGCAAGGACTATTCATTCTGTGACTCCGTCATCAGTTCTATGCTCCCCACCAACTTCCCCGCTATACTCGGTACCTTTCCTTGCAACTGCAAGAGGTGCAACTCCTGCCCCTACACCTCCCTTCTCACTTCCTTCCAAAGCCCCAAAAAATCCTTCCAGATCCAGCAGAGATTCACCTGCACTTCATCCAACCTGATCTTTTGGATCTGTTGCTCTCGATGTGGTCTCCTCTATATCGGGGCGACCAAACGCAGACTCGGGGACAAATTCGTGGAGCATCTGTGCTCTGCACACATCAAACAGCCAGATCTTCCAGTTGCCATCCATTTTAATTCTCCCTCCCACTCCTCTGATGACATATCCATCCTTGGCCTCCCCCACAGTCAGAGTGAGGCCAAACATAAACTGGAGGAACAATACCTGATATTTCACCTTGGGAGCTGACAGTCCAATGGCCTCAATATTGACTTCACCAGCTTCAAAATCCCTCCACCCCAGCCTTTTCCCATGTCCAGCCCTCCACCCCCCCCACCATCTCCCTGAGCTGACCTAACCTGTCCATCTTCCTATTCACCTATCCACTGCACCCTTCCCACTAACCAAACACAATAACCCCCTACCTGCATCCAACTATCACAATTCAACCTACCCTTACCTCCAGCCCCACGTCCTTCCCTCTATTTACTTCTGGGCTCACCTCCCCCTCCTCAGTCCTGACAAAGGATTTCAGCCTGGAACGTTGAATTTCCTGCTCCTTGGATGCTGTCTGACCTACTGTGTTTTTCCAGCTTCTCATCTATTGACTGACACTAGTCTAGTCAAGAGGAAGTGGTGACTGTTTAAGGAACACCCACTATCTTGATCCTTTATGTAACAACCTCTGACTATCAGTGGTAACCATCAGCAACACTGACTTATTCTTTTGGTATCATAAAGTCTGTGATGAAGAGACTAAGCCTTCCCCACTCATTTCAGCTGCTGAAAGCACAAGTTGAGGTCAGCCGACAGAACCTTTGACATGATTTCAAATGGTAAGATTTGGGATTCTCTGATTTTGCCACTATAGTTGAATTTGCGAACAACAAACTATGGAGGGAGTGGTGGGATTGGAAATAGTTTCAGTTGAATGAGAATATTTTTAGTTAAATGTTTTCAATGTCCCAGAAGACTGGAGAGTAGCTAATATTGTTCCCTCGATTAAGAAGAACAACAGGTACAATCCACAAATTTCTAGGCCAGTGAATCTCATGTCAGTGGTAGTGAAATTATTGAAGAAGATTCTTAGGAACAGGATTTGCTCACATTTAGGGATAGTCAGCATAACTTTATGCAGGGGAGGTCTTGTCTCGCAAATTTTGTTAATTTGTTTTGAGGAAGTGATGAAGATGATTAATGAAAGTAGGGCAGTGAATGTTGTCTACATGGATTTCAATAAAGCATTTGACAAGGTCCCTCATAACAGGCTGGTCCAGAAGACTAAGTTACATGAGATTCACATTGAGTTATTAAGTTGGATACAAAATTGGCTTGGTCATAGAGGGTAGTTGTGGAGGCGTGCTTTCTGACTGGAGGTCTATAACCAGTAATGTTCCACAAGGATCAGCATTGGAACATGTGTTTGTAACATAGATACGTGATTTGGATGAAATTGTAGGTGGTCTGATTAGTAAGCTTGCAGACAACATGAAAATTGGTAGACTTATGGATACTGAGGCAGGTTGTCAAAGGATACAGAAGGATATAGACAAGTTGAAAAGTTGGGCAAAGAAATGGCAGGTGGAGTTCAATCCAGAGAAGTGTGAGGAGATACTTTTTGTGAAATCAAAGCAAGAGGAAAGTATTTAGTAAATGGCAGGATCCATAGGAGCATTGATATACAGAGGGATCGTGGGCTGCAAGACCATAGCTCCCTGAAAGTGGCAACACAAGTGGATAAAGTGGTAAAGAAGGCTTACAACATGCTTGTTTTCGTCGGTTAGGGCATTGAGAATAAAAATTGGCATCTCATGTTGCAGCTGTACAGGAGTTTTGTTGGGCCACATTTAGAATATTGTATGCAGTTCTAGTCACCACTCTATAGGAAGGATGTGGAGGCACTGGAAATGATGCAAAAGATGTTTACCAGGATGTTACCTAGACTTGAATGTAATAGCTATGAGAAGAGGTTAGATAAATTTGGATTGTTTTTGCTAGAGTTTCAGAAGCTGAGGGACGACCTGAAAGAAGTATGTAAAATTATGGGAGGCATGGATAGAGTGGATAGTTGGAGTCTTCTTTTACCAGGGTAGAAATGTCAATTATTAGGAGGCATAGATCTAAAATAAGAGGAGGAATATGTAAAGGACATTTGTAAGGCAAGTTTTTCTTAAAGAGACGATAGAAGCAGATACGATAACAACATTTATGAAACATTTGGACAAACACATGAAAGGGCAGGGAATGGAGGGATATGGACCATATGCAGACAGATTAGTTTAGTCTAGTGTGGTATCACAATTGGGACAGATTTGATGTGATGAAGGGCCTGTTCCTGTGCTATACTGTTTTATGTTCTATGTAGGCTATTTCAGTAAATAATGTTGAAAACCAAGAATGGACTTGGAGGGAGGAAATGTAGTGATAGGATTTAGTGATTACGTAGTTGAACCTCTGAAATAAGCTGTGTCTAAATTTGACTTCAGGAGTGATGTGATAGAGACTCTGCTACAGGTTGAAACTAGAGCAGCTTAAGGCAAAAGTGGCTCTGGGCAGCATGGTGGCTCAGTGGTTAGCACTGCTGCCTCACTGCGCCAAGAGCCCCGTTTGATTCCACCCTTGGGAGACTGTGTGAAGTTTGTACATTGTCCCTGTGCCTGTGTGGGTTTCCTCTGGATGCTCTGATTTCCTCCCACAATCCAAAGATATACTTAGGTGGATTGGCCATAGTAAGATCATAGAATCCCTACAGTGTGGAAACAGGCCTTTCGGCCCAACAAGTCCAGACTGACCCATCCCCCTATAACCCACCTAATCTACACATCCCTGAACACTATGGGCAATTTAGCATGGCCAATCCACCTAGCCTGCACATCTTTGGACTGTGGGAGGAAACCGGATCACCCGGCAGAAACTCACGCAGACACGGGGAGAATGTTCAAACTCCACACAGTCGCCCGAGGGTGGAATCAAACCCAAATTCCTGGCACTGTGAGGCAGCAGTGGTATCCAATCAGCCACCATAAATGTGGAGTTACAGGGATAAGGACCCTCTTTGGAAGCCCAGTGTAAACTTCATGGGCTGAATGGCTTGCTTCCACACTATGGGAATTCTATGATACTATGACTCCTGCCAAACCATCATGTAAATACTGTTTGAAGAAATGCTTCAAAATCTGGCCTGAGTTTATCTGAATAGGTGAGCCCATACTAAAATAATGCAGAGGCATGACGAATGGTAATAAAGAAATGTTGACTGCTCCGTTCCTCCAGATGCTGCCTGGCATGCTGTATTCTTTCAGCCTCCTGTTTGTCTACCTTGGATTCCAGGATCTGCAGGTTTTTTTCTCTCTGACAGAGCCATGCTTATATTTTGACAGTTCTTTCATTTTGCAGAATTGCCAGAGGATAGCAAGCAGGGTCAGAAGGGAGAGGGTAGGTATTGTGTCAGGTGGTGGCAGGAAAGGACAGTTAAATCCCAAGGTAAGGGGGAGCAAGGCATAGGGAAATCTGTTCTGAAGCAGTAAAAGGAAAGACTAAGTCTTTGCACTGGGATATGGGGATCAGGACTAAAATGAGTCAGAGGAAAGCTTTGGTCTTGAGGAAATATAAGGGTTCAGCTCCCAGGTGGTGAAGGGGTCAGGTCTGGAGCAGGTGAAATGTTCTTGTCAGTCTCAGGGATGTCCGGTCTGGTTCTGGGGACTGTAAGTGGGTGAGGCATGGTTGGGGACATGTGAGGTAAGAATGAGGACAGTTGAATAGTTACTATGAAGTTAGACTATGTAACTAATTACTTCATTTCATTAAATCCTCTGAATTGTTTGATTTAATATAGATTTTCAGTGGATTCAAGGATTGAGGAATTGTCCAGAAGAATCGATTTCCCAGGCAATTCCTTTGGAGTCTGCTCTGAGGAGGATTCTGCAGTGTCAACATGCTCACCTCCCATCCATGCTGGAATACTGACAGTGCAGCCATTGGAAAATCTGGGCCAGTTTGTTTTCTGAATATGTCGACACTCCTTAAGAATGAGGGAGAATACAATATTAGCATGCACATTTGTTTGGTTTTGATGAAGAGAAATACAAGGCCTAATAACTTCGTCATAATGTTACAGACAGAGAACTGCTGATATCCTTGTCTCCTCTGTAATCAGTTCATAATTAGTGACTTTCTGAGAGGAAGCTGTGTGTCTGTGCATGTGGTTTTTTCCTCAACCTCTGAGTGTGTGGCTCTTGCAAACTTCAATCAAATCACCACTCAAATTTCTAAACTAAAATATACTTATTCCACGTATTCATCGAGGAAACCTCCTCTGAACTGCCTCCAATATTCTTCCTTAAATAAAAACACCGAAACTGCACAATGTACTTGACATGTCATCTTACCAATGTCAGTAACCAATCTTGCTTTTGGGATTTGGGCTTACTGTCTTACTGATTTAAAACACTGACCTTGAAGTTAAAGCAATTACATTTCTTTCAAAAAGACTAATTCAATTCTGAGATAACAAGGTGCGGGGCTGGATGAACACAGCAGGCGAAGCAGCATCATAGGAGCAGGAAAGCTTGATGTTTCGGGCCTAGACCCTTCATCAGAAATGGGGGAGGGGAAGAGGGTTCTGAAATAAATAGGGAGAGAGGAGGAGGCGGATAGAAGATGGATAGAGGAGAGGATAGGTGGAGAGGAGGGAGACAAGTCGAAGAGGCGGGGATGGAGCCAGTAAAGGTGAGTGTAGGTGGGGGGGGGGGGGTAGGGAGGAGATAGGTCAGTCCAGGGAGGACGGACAGGTCGAGGGGGCAGGATGAGGTTAGTAGATAGGAGATGGGGGTGTGGCTTGAGGTGGGAGGAGGGGATAGGTGAGAGGAAGGACAGGGTAGGGAGGCGGAGATGAGCTGGGCTGGTTTTGGGATGCGGTTGGGGAGGGGAGATTTTGAAGCTTGTGAAATCCACGTGAATACCATTGGGCTGCAGGGTTCCCAGGCTGAATATGATTTGCTGCTCCTGCAGCCTTCGGGTGGCATCACTGTGGCATTGCAGGAGGCCCAGGATGGACATGTCATCTGAGGAATGGGAGGGGGAATTGAAATGGTTCGCGACTGGGAGGTGCAGTTGTTTGTTGCGAGCTGAGCGCAGGTGTTCTGCAAAGCGGTCCCCAAGCCTTCGCTTGGTTTCCCCGATGTAGAGGAAGCCACAACGGATACAGCGGATGCAGTATACCACATTGGCAGATGTGCAGGTGAACATCTGCCTGATATGGAAAGTCTTCTTGGGACCTGGGATTGGGGTGAGGGAGGAGGTGTGGGGGCAGGTGCAGCACTTCCTGCGGTTGCAGGGAAAAGTGCCAGGGACGGTGCAGCTGGAGGGGAGTGTGGAGCGGACAAGGGAGTCACGGAGGGAGTGGTCCCTCCTGAAAGCAGATAAGGGTGGGGAGGGAAAAATGTCTTTGGTGGTGGGGTCAGATTGCAGATGGCTGAAGTGTCGGAGGATGATGCGTTGGATCCGGAGGTTGGTGGGGTGGTATGTGAGGACGAGGCGGATTCTTTTTTGGTTATTATTGCGGGGACGGGGTGTGAGGGATGAGTTATGGGAAATGCAGGAGACACGGTCGAGGGCGTGCTCGACCACTGTGGGGGGGATGTTGCGGTCCTTGAAGAATGAGGACATCTGAGATGTACGGGAGTGGAATGTCTCATCCTGGGAGCAGATGCGGCGGAGGCGAAGGAATTGGGAATAGGGGATGGCATTTTTGCAGGAAGGTGGGTGGGAGGAGGTGTATTCCAGGTAGCTGTGGGAGTCAGTGGGCTTGAAATGGACATCGGTTTCTAGGTGGTTGCCCGAGATGGAGACAGAGAGGTCCAGGAAGGAGAGAGAAGTCTTGGAGATGGTCCAGGTGAACTTCAGGTTGGGGTGGAAGGTGTTGGTGAAGTGGATGAACTGTTCAAGCTCCTCGTTGGAGCGCGAGGCGGCACCGATACAGTCATCAATGTAACAGAGGAAGAGGTGGGGTTTAGGGCCAGTGTTGGTACGGAAGAGGGATTGTTCCACGTAACCTGCAAAGAGGCAGGCATAGCTTGGGCCCATGTGGAAACCCATGGCCACCCCCTTTGTCTGTCGGAAGTGGGAAGAATTGAAAGAGAAGTTGTTGAGGGTGAGGACGAGTTCAGCTAAGCAGATGAGGGTGTCAGTGGAGGGGGATTGGTCAGTTCTGCGGGACAGGAAGAAGCGGAGGGCGTTTAGGCCATCTGCACGGGGAATACAGGTGTATCGGAACTGGAAGTCCATAGTAAAAATGAGGTATGGGGGACCGGGGAATTGGAAGTTCTGGAGGAGGTGGAGAGCGTGGGTGGTGTCACGGACGTAGGTAGGGAGTTCCTCCCACATCCTACAGACAAAGGGGTTGGCCATGGGTACCCGCATGGGCCCAAGCTGTGCCTGCCTCTTTGTAGGTTACGTGGAACAATCCCTCTTCCGTACCTACACTGGCCCTAAACCCCACCTCTTCCTCTGATACATTGATGACTGTATTGGTGCCGCCTCGCGCTCCCACGAGGAGCTCGAACAGTTCATCCACTTCACCAACACCTTCCACCCCAACCTGAAGTTCACCTGGACCATCTCCAAGACTTCTCTCTCCTTCCTGGACCTCTCTGTCTCCATCTCGGGTAACCACCTAGAAACCGATGTCCATTTCAAGCCCACTGACTCCCACAGCTACCTGGAATACACCTCCTCCCACCCACCTTCCTGCAAAAATGCCATCCCCTATTCCCAATTCCTTCGCCTCCGCCGCATCTGCTCCCAGGATGAGACATTCCACTCCCGTACATCTCAGATGTCCTCATTCTTCAAGGACCGCAACATCCCCCCCACGGTGGTCGAGAACGCCCTCGACCGTGTCTCCCGCATTTCCCGTAACTCATCCCTCACACCCCGTCCCCGCAATAATAACCAAAAAAGAATCCGCCTCGTCCTCACGTACCACCCCACCAACCTTCGGATCCAACGCATCATCCTCCGACACTTCCGCCATTTGCAATCTGACCCCACCACCAAAGACATTTTTCCCTCCCCACCCTTATCTGCTCTCCGGAGGGACCACTCTTTCCGCGACTCCCTTGTCCGCTCCACACTCCCCTCCAGCCCCACCACACCCGGCACTTTTCCCTGCAACCGCAGGAAGTGCTACACCTGCCCCCACACCTCCTCCCTCACCCCAATCCCAGGTCCCAAGAAGACTTTCCACATCAGGCAGATGTTCACCTGCACATCTGCTAATGTGGTATACTGCATCCGCTGTACCCGTTGTGGCTGCCTCTACATCGGGGAAACCAAGTGGAGGCTTGGGGACCGCTTTGCAGAACACCTGCGCTCAGTTCGCAACAAACAACTGCACCTCCCAGTCGCGAACCATTTCAACTCCCCCTCCCATTCCTCAGACGACATGTCCATCCTGGGACTCCTGCAATGCCACAGTGATGCCACCCGAAGGCTGCAGGAACAGCAAATCATATTCAGCCTGGGAACCCTGCAGCCCAATGGTATTCATGTGGATTTCACAAGCTTCAAAATCTCCCCTCCCCCAACCGCATCCCAAAACCAGCCCAGCTCATCTCCGCCTCCCTACCCTGTGCTTCCTCTCACCTATCCCCTCCTCCCACCTCAAGCCCCACCCCCATCTCCGATCTACTAACCTCATCCTGCCCCCTTGACCTGTCCGTCCTCCCTGGACTGACCTATCTCCTCCCTACCCCTTCACCTGCACTCACCTTTACTGGGTCCATCTCCGTCTCTTCGACTTGTCTCCCTTCTCTCCACCTATCCTCTCCTCTATCCATCTTCTATCCACCTCCTCCTCTCTCCCTATTTATTTCAGAACCCTCTTCCCCTCCCCCATTTCTGATGAAGGGTCGAGGCCTGAAACGTCAAGCTTTCCTGCTCCTTTGATGCTGCTTGGCCTGCTGTGTTCATCCAGCCCCACACCTTGTTATCTCGGATTCTCCAGCATCTGCAGTACCTTTTATCTCTAATTCAATTCTGAATTGTCTTCTGATGTTTTTTCTCAGGACCTGCGTAATTAATAGCATTTCTTCTTGTAAGGCAGTGAGTCAGTTCCTGGATTCACTCCTGGGGTACACAGACCAGTTCATCTGACCTCTTGTGGCCATCTTGTTTGAGCACATTATCCATGTTTAGTCTGTTCAAAGATTCCACACTAAATAACTTTAGTATTGAAAATAACATGAAACTGAATTGCCAAATTGAGCATGACAATATTCTAACATATAATAAATGAGTGTTAGATTTGATTTCAATAAACTGTCAGTGCACTTTTGTTGTAAATGCACATTTGGAAATAATTCAAATTTATACATGAATTGTCTTCTGAGTACTCAAAAGCCTTAACCCTTGTTAATTTGTGCTACATATCACTTTCACTTAACTTCTCACACTCCACAATAGTGGAAGTTGAGCAACCTATTTCCAACACGAAAACAAATAACTAGACAAATTTCAGGAAAACAATTGCCCCATATGACTTCAAGTGCCTAGACATAAAATTTGCATAAAGTTTCCTTTGTTTTGATATTTTACATTCAATGTATTTGCAGATATGTATTGAATAGCATCCTTTATTATGTGTTCATGTCAATTTGTGAATGATGAGCTAAAACCTATAAAACTTAGGAGTTAATTGAGGTCTTTGTCTGACATTGTGGCAGACAATTACTCATCTTAGTTATAAATCCACACTGGAATCTGTCCAGAACGAGTCTGATAAAGAAAATCACAGAATGATATTTCTCAGAAGGTAACCTATCAGCCATTGGATGTAGCTGCAGCAGTTGGCCAATTTTTCTATACACCTGTGGGATGCAGGTATTGCTGGTGGCCAACATTTATTGTCTCACTCCAGATGCCTTTGAGAAGGTGATGGTGGTGATGAGCTACCTTTTTGAACCGCTGCAATCCATGTGCAGTTGGTAGACCAACAATGCTGTAAGGGAGGGAATTCCAGGATTTTGTTCCAGTGATACTGAAGGAATGGTAGTATATTTCCAAGGTTAGGATGATGAATTGTTTGGTGGGAAAGCTGAAGGTGGTGGTGTTCCCATGTATTTACTACCCTAGTCCTTTATAGATGTAAATAGTTTTGTTTGGAAGGTGCTATCTAAGAATTTTTGCCATTTTTCTGCAGTGCATCTTGTAGGTAGTAGCAAAAGTCTACTGAGCATCGGTGGTGGATGGAGTGGATGCTTGGGGATGTGGTACCAATAAAGTGAGCTGCTTTGTCCTGGATGGTGTCAAGATTTTCAGTGTTGTTGGAGCTGCACCCATTCAGACAAATGGGGAGTATTCCATCACACTTCTGACTTGTACCTCGTTGATGATAGATAGACTCTGGGAAGTCAGGAAGTGAGTTGCTTGTTGCTGTGTTCCTAGCCTCTGCCCTGCTCTTGTAGCCACTGTATTTATATGGCAAGTTTAGTTGAATTTCTGGTCAATGGCAATCCTCAAGGTAATGATAGTGGGCCATTCAGTGATGGTAATGCCATTGAATGTCAAGGAGCAGTAGTTAGACGATTTGTCTGTTTATTGAAGATGGTCATTGCCAGGCATTTGTGTGGTGCAAGTATTACATGTGACTTGTCAGCTCAAGCCTGGATATTGTCCAATTCTTACTGCTGCATATCAGCATAAGCTGCTTCAGTATTTGAGGAGTCACGAATGATGCAGAACATTGAGCAATTATAAGCGAACATCCCCATTTCTGATCTTATGAAGGGTAGGTCATTGATGAAGCAGCTGAAAAAGGTTAAGCCTAGGATTATACCCTGAGGACCGCCTGCAGAGACATTTTGGAGCTGAGATGACTAACCTCCAACAATCTCAACTATTCTTCTACGTGTCAGGTGCGATGCCAACCAGTGGAGTGTTTACCCCTGATTCCCATTGATTTCAGTTTTACTAGAGTTCTTTGATGTCACACTTGGTCAAATGTGGCCTTGATATGAAAGGCTGTCACCTTAGGCCTGGAATTAAGCTCTTTTGCTCATGTTTGAATCAAGGCTGTAATGAGGCCTGGAGTTGAATGGCCTTGGCGGAACCCAAATCAGGTGTCATTGAGCAGGTTATCGCTGAGCAAGTGCTGCCTGATAGCACTGCTGATGACACATTCTATCACTTTACTGATGATCGAGAGTAGACTGATGAGTGGTAATTGACTGAGTTGATTTATTCTGCCTTTTGTTTACAGGGTATACCTGGGAAAATTTCCACATGGTTGAATAGATATTAGTGTTGTAGCTGTACTGATCCATTGGTCAAAGGATGGCTTGCATCTACCATGGATTACAGCTTCTATTGTTTGGTACAAATATTATCCTTTTTTGCATCTTCATCAGATTGACATCTCAGCTTTGGGTAAGCAAAATTATTTTTCAGTCATGGGCCTCAAGCACTACTCATTGAACCAAGAATGATAATTTTGCTTAATTGTAAGGACACTGTGAAATATAGTCTGGGTTTTAAGATTACAGATTGTGGTGGAATATAAATCTTCTGATGCTGCTGCTGTCCTACAGTGTTTTATGGATGCCAAGTTTTGAGCTTCTGGACCTTTTTTGATCCCATTTAGCACAGTGGACACACTTGACAAAATGAAGATGGGACTTTGTTTCCACAAGAAATTGGTCAGTGTCACTTCTACTAATTTTGTCATGGACAGATGCATCTATGAGAGGTGGATCAGTGAAGATGAGGTTAAGTAGATTTCTTTCTTACATTGATTTTGTCACCACTTGCTACAGACATAGACTAGCATCTATGTCCATCAAGACTCAACAAATGCATTCAGTAACAGTGCTATTGAGTCATTGTAGGAGATGAATGTTGATGTCCCTCACCCAACGTGCATTTGTTACCTTGCCACCTTCCGCGCCTCTTCCAAACTGTCCAACAGGGAAGAGTACTGATTCATCAACGGAGATGGAGGAGGAGGCAGCAGATGGTAATCTTAAGGAGGTTTATTTACCTATGTTTGACCTGATGCCTAGATGTCATGGGGACCACAGTCAATTTTGAGGACTCCAAGGATAACTCCCTTCTGAATGTACATTACTGTATCACTACCTCTGGTGATTCTCCTTACAGTTTTGGGATAGGCATACCTAGGAATGGAGATGTAGCTGTTGGTTGAAGTGTATAAGGACTATCAAAAGGTGTTTGATAAAGTCTTGTTAGTAAAATTGAAGCTCAAGGGATTACGGATACAGTGATTAGGTGGGCCAGAAATCCTTGACAGAAAATAGTAGAGAACTGCTAACATTCAAACTGAAGGGAGGTGTGCTGTAATGTTGCCCAAGTAAGCAGTGTTGGAATCAAAAACAGAAATTGCTGTAAAATCTCGGCATGGTCCGCAGCTTCTGTGGAGAAAAAGCAGAGTTCACATTTTGGGGGTCCAGTGACCTTTCTTCAGAAGATATTGCAATTACTCTTCTTTATCAATTTAAAAAACTTTACCTGAACTTGAGTAGATCAGGCATAATTTCAAAATCTGTGGGTGACAGAAAGTAATTAATAATAAGGAGGATAATAAAGATTGCAGGATGGATATAGACAATTTGGTGAAACTAATAAACACAGGGCAGAAAATGCAAGACAGTGAAGTGTGAAATGATTCATTTTGGTTGGAAGAATAAGGAGAGGCAATATAAAATGAATGGTATAATTTTCAAGTTAGTGCAAGAAAACAGAGACCCGGAGCTGTAAGTACACGTAGCTTTGAAAGTGGCAATATAATTTGAAAATACCTATTTTAAAAAGGCATGAAGAATCCTTGGCATTATTAATAGAGACAGAGTATATAAAAAGAAAGAAGCTGCGCTAAGTCTTAACAAAATACTTGCTTGATCCCACCTGGGTGACCAATGGGTATGACAGCTTAGGAAGGAGATCACGTTCAAGAGACAGTTCAGGAGAGATTTAGCTGAGTGGTTTAAGAGATGAAGAACTTCAGCTTTTTTTCTTATATCTGGAAGTGTTATCGCACACAAGCAAATGGCTTTTCCATCACCAAATGGGGGATAAATAAAGCACTGTATCCCCACAGTCCCCACCTCTCTAAAGACATCAAGAGCATTAATGTGCTTCCTCTCCAATGACACCTGGGCATAACAGTCTAAGACACTTCAAAACAGCCAAGTGATTTCTCTTTGAGAAACTACTATGTTTTTATCCTTGTTTTTCTTTTACTGCATTACTATACCACTCCTCACTCCTTCAGAGCTAAAGGCAGGATGTTCTGAATGCTCGTGATAGATATCCTCTGGGTTTAAAAACCTCTCAGTCATGCCAACGACTGCCCTATACAATGATAGATGCAGCCATCAGAGTAGAAGGCTGCATGTGGAGGTCTGTCTTGAGTGTTGGCAGTAGGGAGGTGGTGGTGGGGGGAGGACAGAGAAGAAGGAGGTTTTGAGCAGAGTTCCCATTTTCTCCATTTTTTGTTTCTTGGCCTGCCTGCACTTCCTTGACAATCAAGAGCTGGATAGCACTTTGCTGAAAGTTTGAGGTGCTGAACAGTTGAGGGAAGCTTTACACTTTCCTGCTTATTTTGCAAGTTATCTGTCAGGGTAAGTAAATCACTGGTTTTCTCTCTGCCTGCTGCTTCCTGTGGGTTGGTGATGGTATTTCCCAGGTGGCTATTGCTGGCACATTGTGGTATTTGCCATCTATACCAGTGTGTGGTATTGGATTAAAGTTATTTTAGGTAATTTGCTAACACTAATCTTCCTTTGACTTTACTTTGTCCTCTACTTATCCAGCAATTTGTGGTAGAGAATACACTGCCATACAAAGGAGAAAACAAGAGGGTTTATTTATGATAGCAATCAGTACAACTGCATTTGGTCAGGCATAGTTACCAGCACCTTAAGGAACTGGTATTGACACATCTGCTCTTTCTGAAGGCCAGATTAGAACGCCTTGTCTCCACCCACAGACTCTGTGTGTGTGTACGTAACACCAGTACAATCGGTGAGGCTATGAAACATGAATATTAACTCTTTTAAAACCATTACATCATACAACATTGATCACTCTTTCCAAAGAATTAGGCCTCAGCACAAACAGCTGAGACATCATGACCTTTGTGGTAGAGACAGACCTTGCCAATGTGCCCCTGTTAAACAGCCCTCAGGGCTCAGAGTCGACAACAGAGTGGAACAGGACACTCCACTGACATTCTGTGCTCTCCTCTGCAAAGAAGATAAATGAGAGGACTGAGTTTGAGAGGACAATATTTCTCTCCAGTGATTTTTGAGGAATGGGTACAAGGTGATAAAAATGAGGTTATGTTCTGGAAGCTGTGGAGGATGTGATAGGGATGGATGGACCTAAAAACAATGCTGGTTGATGGAGTTTTATGGAGGAGAATTCTGGGGAAACCAGAGTGAGAGGGTTGGCACTTGAATAGGGAATGCTACACTTCATTTTTGTCCTGATAACCTCAATGAACATCCTGTGGTGCTCTATCCATGAGACAGGAACCACAAACTACTACTCATCTTCTCCTTGACCTTTTGTCATGCCTGTTTCGATTAAAACATGGGCCTCTTTCTTCTGTTCACTCAATGGTTTCTTTGTAGGATCTTCATTGCATGCAGTATAATCTCCATTGATGCCTCCAACAGCTTGTCCAATCCATCAGCACAATTGTTATTTCTAAGATGGCTTCAAAAATGATTCAGTGTTGAGATCTCTTTGGAGGCGTCAATGGTTAGGCTGAGGCTGTGATCACAGCTGCTGTCTCTGATTTCTTAGGAAACCTAGAAGTGGACCTACAAGGTCTAAGCTGAGTAAGGCCTTATTTGAATAATCACTCCAGATTTTTTTCTGTTCAAAAGTTAAAAATCAGTCTAACCACTCTGGATCAGGTCAAGAACAAATGAAACTGGAATTTCATTTCTACAAGTTGTAAATAGTTCCCAGAGCCTTTTTAAAAAGGAGCTTACATGTTACTTTTTCTTACATTCATTCTCTCCTTTTTAATCTAACTTTTTTTTCTCTCGGCACCGTGGGCAGACAGTGTGAATTAGAAATCCAGATACAAATACTTGGATACTAGCAAAGATTTCTAACATATACAACTACACCAGATTATTACTAGTATAACACCGTAGAGGAACAAAAGCCAGGTCAGATCAATGATGTGGACGTGCCACTGTTGGACTGGGGTGGACAAAGTTGTAAGTCACACAACACCAGGTTATAGTCTAACAGGTTTATTTGAAGTCACAAGCTTTCAAAGCACTGCTGCTTCGTCAGGTGAAGTCATATGTGAAGGGTGAGGTCAAATGCTTCAATAATGATTGTGTGATGAAGTTCAGTGATAACAACCAGCAGCAAAACAACCAAGTTATTAAACAAGTGCAACAGAGACAAAGTGCATCTCTCCAGAATCTCAAGATCAGAGTTAGTTGTCAGACCACCAAAGCATTATACTGAAATTTGAAATGTTAATCTTGTAAATTCTGTTTTCTCCATTTTGTATAATTAATGAATTGACAACATGTGCTTGTGTACAACCATGTATTTCCGACTGGAAATTTAAAAATCCTCCTTAAAAAAAGGGATGTATGTCTCAGTCAACATATCTTGAATAGTCATGCTTGTAATATCATCACATGACCTAAGATCAAAAAGGTCTCTGATTCCACCTTAACTCTGATCACTTGTCGAGATCTGCTATTGAAAGATTTCTGCTCTTGTTTATCAAATAGCTTAGTGTAAGCCCAAGCACAGACATAACTGTGAATCTAGTGTTTCTATACATTAATGAGTTGTAATATATGTTTGTTGGGTTATTCACTATCAAGTTATCCACATCTAGTTTATTTTGTCATTAAGCATGACATAAGTATTGCTGGATCAAGTAAAATATATTGCTGGAAACAAACATCAGAGATTGAGCTCCAAATTGCAATTTTTTTTCTTCCTTGCTGGCATTTGTTACCCATACCTAACTGTGCTTGAGAAGATGTAGGTGAACTGCTGCCTTAAAATTCTGTCCACGTTGTGGAAGTACACTTATGGTACTGTTAGAGAGTTCTAGGATTCTGATCCAGTGACAATGAAGGAATGGCATTTTTTTGTCCTTTTCTTCCTCTTCTTAAAATAATTATTCACTGGTGGGATTTAAGGATCACTGGCTGGCCAGCATTTTATTTCCCATTTCATATTGCCCTTGAGAAGGTGGTGGTGAGCTACATTCTTGAACTGCTGCAATTTACGTGCTGTGGGTTGACCCACAATGCCAATAGGGAGGGAATTCTGGGATTTTGGCCCAGTAACAGTGAAGGAACAGTGCATTTCCAAGTCAGGATGGTGAGTGGCTTGGAGGGGAACTTGCAGGTGGTGGTGATCCATACATCTGCTGCCCTTATCCTTCTAGATAGAAATGGCCATGGGTTTCAAAAGTGCTGTCTAAGGATCTTTGGCGAATTTCTGCACTGCATCTTCCAGATGGTACATGCTGCTACTGAAGGTAGTTGGTGGAGGGAAAGGATGCTTGTGGATGCGATGTCAATCAAGTGGACTGCTTTATCCTGGATGGTGTCAAACTTCTTGAGTGTTGTTGGAGCTGCACCCATCCAGGCAAATGGGGAGTATTCCATCACAATCCTGACTTGTGCCTTGTAGATGGGTAATCAGGAGATGAGTTACTCATTGCAGTATTCCTGGCCTCGGACCTGCTCTTGTGGCCAATGTGCTTGCGTGATGAGTCCAGTTGAGTTTCTGGTCAATGGAAACCCTAAACATTTTGATAGTAGGGTGTTCAGTGATGGTAACACCAGTGAATATCAAGCAGAGGGGACAAAAACAAAGTTGCTGGAAGAACTCAGCAAGTGTGGCATCATCTGAGAAGGAAAAAACAGAGTTAACATTTCAGGTCCAGTGACCCTTCCTCAGAACTTCCGGACCCGACACGTTAACTCTGTTTTTTCCTGCTCAGATGATGCCACACTTGCTGAGTTCTTCCAGCAACTTTGTTTTTGTTCCACAGTTCTTTTGGTTTTCATCAAGCAGAGGGGTTTAGTTTATCTCTTATAGAACATGGTCATTACCTGGCAGTTGTGTGGCTCAAATGTTACTTGCCACTCATCAGGCCAAGCCTGGATATTGTCCAGACCTTGCTGTATTTGAACCTGGACTGCTTCAGTATAAGAGGAATCATGAACAGTGCTGAACATCAGTGAATATTCCCACTTCTGACCTTAGGTTTGGAGGGAAGGTTCATTAATTAATCAGCTGAAGACGGTTGGGCTAGCACACTACCCTGGGGAAATCCTGCAGAGATGTCTTGGAGTTTGTCCCTGATATCCATTGATTCCAGTACTGCTATGCATCCTTGATACCAAACTTGTTTGAATGCGGCCTTGATGTCAAGGTATGTCACTCTCACCTCACCTCCGGAATTCAGCTCTTTTGTCCATGTTTGAATCAAGGATTTAATGAGGTCAGGAGCTGAGTGACCCTGGTGGAACTCAAAATGGGCGTCACGGAGCAGGTTATTGTTGAGCAGGCGCTACTTGATAGCACTGTTGATGACATTTTCCATCACTTTACCAATAATTGAGAGTACACTGATGGGGCTGTAGTTGGCAGGATTAGATTTGTCCTGCCCTTTGTGTACAGGACATACCTAGGCAATATTCCACATTGTTGGGTGGATGCCAGTGGTGTAACTGTAATGGAACAACTTGGCTAGGGGAACAGCAAGTCCTGAAACACAAGTTTTTAGTTCTGTGGCCAAAATGGGGTCCGGGCCCAGTGCCTTCAACTGTTCCTTGATATCACATGGAGTGAATTGAATTGGCTGAAGACTGGCATCTGTAATGCTGGGGACCATTGGAAGATATTGTTCCCAGAATAGTGTGGTAGTTGGAGGGGAACTTGCAAGTGGTGGTGTTCCCATGTATGTGCTGCCTTGTCTTTCTAGATGGTAGAAGTGATGAATTTGGAAGGTGTTGTCATAAGCCTCTTAATGAGTTGCTACAGTGCATCTTACAGATGGTACCTACTGTGGCCACTGGGTCAATGGTACAGGGAGTGAATGTTTAAAATGGTGAATGGAATACCAATCAAACAGTTTGCTTTATCCTAAAGGTGAAGTTGAGCTTCTCATTATTGGAGCAACACTCATCTAGCTCAGTGGACAGCCTTTCATCACACTCCTGACATGTGCCTCTTAAACAATGGACAGGCTTTATGGAGCCAGAAGGTGAGTTATATTACACAGAATTCCCAACTACTGACCTGGTCTTGTAGCCAAAGTACTTACATTGCAAATGATTAGAATTATGTCAGCTTTTCACACACACCAGCATTTAGGGACTGTGAATTTTAGCCCTTGAAATTGAGCACCCACACCCCCACAGCCTACCGGCCTTTCAGCCATTATCATGTGCTTTTGCAATTTAAGATTCTGCCCACTGTCTCACGAAGCACCTCCTTGGTTAACCTGCCTGTAAAGCTTACAACATAAGGAAGCTTTAAACCTTCTTTCTTGGGATCTAAAGATGATGTATACCACTACTAAGCCAAGCTAAAACATTATGCCCTTATCTGTTCACCTATGAAAAAAGCTGTCCAAATAACATTTTTATGAACTAGATTGACAAGTTATTTGGAACAAATGTGCTTAATTACAAAACAGTGGATGGACAGGATGGTTTAGACTGAAGCAGATTCTGATCAATCTCATTACATGGTTTCTGTGTGATATCTGACAGTTACATCTAGCCTAGAATAATGCTAGCGGTTCTACTGAAAACATAAGCTACAATTTCCAGGAGATGGGAAGAATCGCATCCCAGTCACAGACTAATGACAGTTATAGGTTACATAACCCTGAAATAAACATGTACTTCTTCTGCCCCCTTGTGCAGAATTCCAATAACTGTAATCCATTACTTCTTTTTTGAAATCTCAGAATTCCAATTAAAGATATTGGGACCCATTTTACCTCTGACATAAATAGCCATGGAATTTAAATATAATTTTTGTGTGCAAGTGTTTATGTATTGCTTAATTTGTCCCTTCTTAGGAACATATTGTAGGAATACTTTGCAAGCATCACCCATTCTGGGGAGAAACATTTCTGAACATTGAGTACTTAGAACAGTAGGTGTCATGCAATCTCAGAGCCATTTCTATCCAAGGCTTTTATCATTAAAGAAGTTGTTTTAATGACATTCGTTTACTGGCAGTATATTTGCTCTGAAAGAGAAAATATTAGTTTTCCTCAGAGCCACTTCTTTCTTATTCTGTTTAACTTGGTGCTAGTTCTCCTTCGGATTCAGGCACGTTTAAGTGGATTGAGGGATGTGAGCGAGTGCATAGATGAGCTTCTAAAGTAGGGTCCAGTGCCACATGGATCTCAAAATTACTATACCGAAATCCAAAGAGATATTCTGGCCAATAAAAGCAAAACATTCCGGCTGGTGGAATTTTGAAACAGAAACAGAGAGCTGGAGAAACTCGGGTCTGGCAGCATTTGTCAGGGGTGGCATGGTGGCTCAGTAGTTAGCACTGCTGGCTCCTAGTGCCAGGGACCTGGGTTCGATGCCACCCTCAGGCAACTGTCCACGTGGTGTTTTCACATTATCCCTGTGCATCGGTTTCCTCCCACAGTCCATAGATGTGCAGGCTAGGTAGATTAGCTGTGCTAAATTGCCCCTCCTGTCCAGGCATCTGCAGGCTGGGTGGATTAGCCATGGGAAATGCAGGGTTACAGGGATGGGGTGGGTCTGGGTGGGATGCTCTTTGGAGGGTCAGTGTAGACTTGAATAGTCTGTTTATACACTGTAGGGATTCTGTGATCTGTAGAGAGAGAAACAGAGTTAGTGTTTCAGGTCCAGTAAAATGTCTTCTGAAGAAGTCATACCAGATCTGAAACATTCTTGCTACAGAGTTTCTCCAGCATTCCCTGCACTTTTATTTGTACTGTGAATTGAGTGATGTTGGATGTATTCTGACCATTTATAAAATATGTCACCTACCTTCACTGAGATTGAAAGTCCCACCCTAATATCTTCTAAGATATTTTTGTAGAATCCCTACAGTGACGAAAAAGGCCATTTGGCCCAACTGGTCCACACCACCCCTCTGATGACCATCCCACCCTGACTCATTCCCCTAATTTCCCCATGTCTAACCCACCTAACCTAAACATCTCTGGGCACTATGGACAATTTAACATGGCCAATCCACCTACCCTGCACATTTTTGGACTGTGGGAGGAAAGCAGAACACCTGGAGGAAACCCATACAGATACAGGGAGAATGTGCAAACTCCACACAGTCACCTGAGGTTGGAATTGAACCCAGGTCACTGGCGCTGTGAGGCAGCAGTGCTAACCACTGAGCCGCTATGCCACCCAAACTTTTCTGTCATGAATTCTACCAACTCATTTAATATTCTGCTTGTGAAATAATTGTCGTTGCTATCTACAGAATGTGAGAAAAGTTCCCAGAGTTTGCATCAAACTTTAAATTCACATTGATGTTTCTTGATTTGTTGCTTTTCTTGCTTTTTACTACTTATCAATCCATGTTTCATACAGCCATCACCTCTGCCTGTTAGTTTCAATCGATACATTTTCAATTGCTCCTGACAGAAGGTAATCAAGCAGCATTAATTGTTGCAATTGAAGTACATATACAATACAGTCACATAAAAGAACCCTCCCAGGTTCCAGCTTCAATAGAGGTCAGCCAATGGTATTTTCTTGTAGTCTGTATTTCAACTTTCTGAAGGCTTGATTCACAAAGATAAAGTGAACAAATGGGGTTGATTGAATTGCTGTACAGAGGTACCATCAATTTGATTGGTCAAATGCCCTCTTTCTGTGCCATTTTGACTTTATGATATCCCTATGTTTTTATTCCAATGAGAAAACTCTCAATTCTTGCAATATTTTTGCAACTGTACACTCTTATACTTTCCATTATATTTTGAATCCTGTGAAGAACAACAGTGTTCTATTGAAGATAACATATTTAATCTACAACATTCATACATACTAACTTGGATTATGAGTAGGCCATTGTGCCCTTACAGCATGCTCCATCATTTAATAACGTCCTGGCTGATGTGGTTGCAACATCAAATCTGCATTCCGTGCTACTGCAGATAACATTTCACCCCATTTTCTTAAGAAGAATCTATCTATCTTCACCTTAAAAAAAATTCAATGACACAGCTTCCACTACCTTTACAGGGAGCATTTCAAAGACTTACAACTCTGAAGAAAAAAGAATTCTCGTTTTGTCTTAATTGGGTAAACCTTGATTTCTAAAGAGTGGTCAGGGAAACATCCTGTCAAAATCCCTCAGGATCCTGTCTGCAAAGGAGGACCAAGAATTTAATTAAAGGGAAAAATGAGAGTAAACTTTCAAGAAACATAAAAGTGGATTGTAAGAGCTTCTACAAGGACATAAAAAAGAAAAACATTAGTGAAAACAAATGTCCTACAGTCTGAAATGGGCAAATTGATAACAGAGAACAAGAAAATGGCAGAGTAATTAAACAGTATTTTTAAAGGTAAAGTACTTGTGAATGTTGAAAATCTGAAATAAAAACAAAAGGTGCTAGGCAAACTTAGCACATTTGACAGGATCTGTGCAGAAAAAAACAGTTGTTTTGAGTCTGATATGACTTCTGTCTTGTTCTGCCTTCATAGAAGAAGACACGAAAAGCTTAACAGGAGTGCTAGGGAAACATGGGTATTTTAGAAGGGACCTTGACTACACCTCCTCTCACCCACCGTCCTGCAAGAATGCGATCCCTTACTTCTAATTCCTCTGCCTCTGCCGCATCTGCTCCCAAAATGGAGCATTCCACTCCCAGACATCCCAGATGACCTCCTACTTTAAGGACTGTGACCTCCCCCCTCCCTTAATTGAACCCTCTTAACCTCATCTCTTGCATTTCTCGCACTTTTGACCTCAAAACTATGCCCCTCCCCAACAAAAATAAAGACAGAGTCCCCTGGTCCCCACATACCACCCCACCAACCTCTGCATCCAACGCATCATCCTCCACCATTTTTGCCAGCTGCAATCCGACCCCACCACCAAAGAGATACTTCCCACTCCACCCCATCTTCCTTTTCTAGGGACCGCTCACTCCATGACTCCCTCATCCACTCCAGACACCCCACCACACCCGGCACCTTTCCCTCCAACTGCAGGAAGGGAGGTGATGGCCTGGTGGTATTATCGCTGGGCCATTAATCCAAAGATCCAGATAACATTCTGGGGACCCGGTTGGGAATCCCACCATGGCAGATGGTGGAATTTGAACTTAATCAAATATCTGTAATTAAGAATCTAATGATGACCGTGAATCCACTGTTGATTGTCGGAAAAACCCATCTGGTTCGCAAATGTCCTTTAGGGAAAGAAACAGCCATTCTTACCTGGTCTGGCCTCCATGTGGCCCCAGACCCACAGCAATCTGGTTGATTCTGAATTGCCTTCTGGGCAATTAGGGATGCACAGTAAATGCTGCCTAGCCAGCAATGCCGTCATCCGTTAACAAATAAAGAAAAAAAAAATGCCCCTACACATCCCCTCTCATCTCTATCCGAGACCTAAGACAAACTCTCAAAATCTGACAGGGGTTCACCTGTACATCCTCCAACCTGGTCTACTTCATCCATTGCTCCCGATGTGGCCTTGTCTACATCGGTGAGATGAAATGCAGGCTCAGTGACAGATTTATGGAGCACCTGTACTCCGTATGCTATAACCAACAACACCTTCCGGTTGCTAACCATTTTAACTCTCCTTCCCACTCCCTTGGTGACATGTCCATTCTGGGCCTCCTCCAATGCCACAATGATGCCACACGCAAACTGGAAGAACAACACCTCATATTCCGCCTCAGGAGCCTACAGCCTGGTGGCCTAAACATAGAATTCACAGGTTTCAAAATCTTCCCAACCCCGGCCACATCCCATGCCCAATCCTCCCTCTCATCCCCGCCTCCTTGATCTGACACAACCAGTCCATCTCCTTCCCCACTTATCCACCCCACCCTTTCCACTAACTAATCCCCACTACCCCTACCTGCATCCACCTATCGCCATCCCAACTACCTTCCCCCAGCCCCACCCCTTATTCCTCTATTCACTCCCCAGCTCCCATCCCCCTCCCCAGTCTTGATGAACGGTCTAGGCCTGAAATGACAAATTTCCTACTCCTCTGATGCTGCGTGACCTGCTGTGTCCCTCCAGCTCCACACTATGTTGACTCTTTTAGAAGGGAGGAATTTAAAGGAATTAATATTAGTTAAAAAAATGTTCTAAGTAATTTAATGTGACTAAAAGCTGATAAATCTCGAGGGCCTGATAACATACATCCCAGGTAACTGAAGAAAAGTAGTTACAGTTGATGCATTGATTGTCATCATTCAAAATTCCATAGATTTTGGGACAGACCTGGCAGACTGGAAGGTGATAAATGCAACAACACTGTTTAAAAAAAGAAGGCAGAGAGGGAGTTATAGACATCATTTGTAGGGAAAATAATGGAGTCTTTTTTAAAGGATTGATAACAGGATACTTAAAAATCACCAACAGTATTACAAAGAGTCAACATGGATTTATGAAAGGAAAATTGTGTTTGACCAACCTACTGGAGTTTTTGAGGGTGTAACCAATGAGATGAGAGAGAACCAATGGAAGTGGTATATTTGAGTTTTCAGAAAGCTTTTGATAAATCCCACATAAGAAGTTATGGTGCAAATTCAGACATAGGGGATTGATACCAGTATACTGACATGGACTGTGAATTAGTTAGCTGTCAGGAATAGCAAGTAGGATTAAATGAGTTGTTTCTGGAGTAGATGGTGTACATGGGGAACTGCAAGGATCGACGCTTGGACACCAGGTATTCACAATACATCAGCATTTTGGATGAGGGAGTTGAATTTACTATTTCCAAGTTTGTGACCAGGTTAGAATATGAATGATGAGAAGGACGTGAAGAGGCTTCAGGATAATTTATACAAGTTGAGTGAGTATGCTAATACATGGCAAACTATTATTAATATGTTACTAGATTGGGAAATGTTGATGTACAAATGGACCTGCGTTTACTTGTACATCAGTCATTGAAAGTAAACCTGCAGGTTTAGTAAGCAGTTGGGAAGAGAAATGGTATGCTAGACTTCATTGTAAAAGGGTTTCAGTATAGGAGCAAGGAAGTCTTACTGCAACAATACTAGGCCCTGGTGAGAACATACCTGGAGGAATTGGTTAAGTTTTAATCTCCATACCTAAGAAAATATATACTTGACGGAGAGGGGGTCCAGCAGACTGACTCATGAGATGACAGGTTTTTTATATGAGAAAAATTGGTTCGACTAAGTCTGTGTTCATTGGAAATTAGAAAATGAGAAGGGATAACATTGAAACATATGAAAAACTGACAGGGTTAGACAGAGTTGATGCAGGGATGATGCTTCCCCCAGCCTGGGGTTAGGGGGAGCCCAGAATAAGCAGTCATGGTTTCAGAAAGTGCAGAAGGCCATGGTGACCCAATGGTTTGCACTGCTGCCTCACGGAGCTGGGTTCACTTCTAGTGTCAGATGGCTGTCTGTATGGACTTTGCACGTTCTCCCTTGGTCTGCACGGATTTCCTCCGGATGCTTTGTTTCCTCCCACAGTCCAAAGAAACATGTGCAAGTTATGTGGATTGGCCATGTTAAATTGCTCATAATGTCCAGGGTTGAACAGGCTAGGTGGGTCAACCATGGGAAATGCAGGGTTACAGGGATGGGGGGGTGGTGGAACTGGGTGGGATGCTCTTCAGACTGTTGGTGTGGACTTGATGGGCCGAATGGCCTGCTTCTACATTGTAGGAATTCTATGATTTTGGATTGCGAAAAGGAGAAATTTCTTTGGAGGATGGTTAATCCATGGAGGTGAAGTCACATATTTAGGAAAGGAGTAGATAGATATTGAGAAGCTAAGGGTATCAAGACTATGGGGAGAGAGTGGAATTATGACATTGAGGTAAAGGGGATTAGTCATGATCATGTTGAATGACACAGTGAATTGACTCGGTCAAATGGCCTACTCCTGCTCCTATTTTCTAAATTTCTATGTTTCAATCAAGCCAACTTTTACTCTTCTAAAGTCACGTGGATAGAAGCCTTGTCTGTTCAACCCTATCCTCATCAGACAATTCACTCATTCTAGGTATTATTCTAGTAAAGTATCTTTATACAGTCACTAAATTCAGATAGATTTTTAACTAGATTATGAATAGGCAGTCTACTATTTTAAATGGGCATGCACATCTATTCAGGGATTTATAAATCAAATTTATGAACACAAACTAAGGGACGGGTATGGTGAGGCAGGTTTTATTATTTTTATAGGTTTGGACCTTGCATCAAGAAATACCATGTAAATGTGTCACAGAGTTATAACATATGGTCTGTCAACCTTTAGTTCTGTCAACTGATTTAATACTGCGGACTTGCAATCACATGATCAAAACTCTGACATGTGAGAACTGATTATAAGCTTGTCTGTTGGTTACTGAAGAGAGTACATCAAGAAAGTTACAGGAT
Organism: Ginglymostoma cirratum; assembly: GCA_024137785.1. Classification (NCBI taxonomy): domain Eukaryota; kingdom Metazoa; phylum Chordata; class Chondrichthyes; order Orectolobiformes; family Ginglymostomatidae; genus Ginglymostoma; species Ginglymostoma cirratum. Next base: position 8,417,793 of record JAHRHZ010000097.1, on the reverse strand, counting down.
GGAATAGTAATAACAGCTCTGTCTCTCTTTCTCACATGAGTCTTCTTCAAGCTCAGATCCTATTTCTGTTACAAATTAGAATACATCATAGAGGTAGGAAATTTAAAAATAAAAAGAAAATTCTATTTGTCACAAATAGACAATCTGACTGCAGTTCACCAGAATCTGTCTCCAGAAGAACATCCAGCTTACACTGGCTGTAAAACCAATGGACTTCAAGACCACCAAAGGAACGTTGGAATGTTGAATTCATTTTATTTATAGACTAAACTCTTTTCCACTTCCCATGCTCTTTTTTTTATATGTTAGTATCTGTGTGTATATAGAGACATACAGCATGGAAAGAGACCCCTCGGACCAACTAGTCCACGCCAACCGTGTTCCCAAACTGAACTTGTGCAACCTGTCTGCATTTGGCCCATATCCCTCCAAACCTTTCCTATTCATGTGCTTACCTACATGTCTTTTAAATTTTGTAACTGTATTTGCATCTACCATTTCCTCTGGCAGTTCATTCCACACACAAACCACTCTCTAAAAAAGTTGCCTCTCATGGCCTTCCACAAACTTTCTCCTCTTACCTTAAAAATATGCCCCCTAATTTTGAACTTCCCACCCTAAGAAAAAGACCCTCACTGTTCAGCTTATCACTGCCCCTCCTGATTTTATAAACCTCTGTAAGGTCGTCCTCTATCTTCTATGCTCCAGTGAAAAAAGTCCTAGTCTCTTTTTATAACTCAAATGCTCCATTCCCGGCAACATACTGGTAAATCTTTTCTGATTCCTCTCCAGCTTAATAATATCCTTCCTGTAACAGGGTGACCAGAACTGGACACAGTCCTCCAGAACAGGCCTCACCAAGGTCCTGTACAACCTCAACATTAAGTCCCAACTCCTATACTCAAAGGTGTGAGCAATTAAGGCAAGTGTGCTAAACGCCTTCTTAATGACCATGTCTAAATGTGACTCAAACTTCAAAGGATTATGTACTTGAACCCCTAAGTCTCTCCATTCTATAACGGTATCCAGGGCCCCACTTTTAATTGCATAAGTCCTGCCCTTGTTTGTTTTACCAAAATGCAATACCTTGTATTTATCCAAACTAAATTCCATCCGCCACTCCTCAGCCCACTGATCCAATCGATGGAGATCACTTTGTAATCTTCCATAACCTTCTTCACTGTCCACCATATCACAGGATTCAGGACAGGTTTTACCCTGTTTTGTACATTACTTGAATAAATTCAACATTAAAACTAAATCTTCAACTTTATTAATCAAGCGATCTGTATGCCTTATTTCTCCGTTTGCCCTACAACATTGAAATGAAAGTTCGCATCTTTAGACTACTTCAACTCTGTTACAACCAATCTCAGCGGTAATAACAGAGGAAATTATTCACACCTCTGCACTTGGTTGTAACAAATGCTATGTTTTCCTTTTTGAGTGTGAGACTGTTTCACAATTCATATTGCATTCTTTTCCTCCTTGTAATTTCTAAGAATACAACTAATTTTACAGTGAATCTGAACACTTAACAGCAACTTTGGTGCTTTTACTGTTTAACGGCTCATTGCGCAGTGATTCAGTTAGCTGAATGTTAACCTAAAACAGCAACTGTTGTGGGCTGAACCTTTAAATATGATTAAAGAGACTGCAAACTTCATTGTCATCAGGTTTTCATCCTTAACTCGTCAGCCATGTTTACTGAGTGAAATGGTAACTTGGTGGCTTTTGGCTTTCACACCTACTTCTTAGAACCAGCTGCTAGCCTGAGAGGCCTTGAGGTACATTAGTGGACAACCAACTCCCTGATTACATCACCTGATCGCCAAGTAAAAATCAAAAGAACTGCGGATGCTGTAAATCAGGAACAAGAACAAAGTTGCTGGAAAAGCTCAGCAGGTCTGGCAGCATCTGTGGAGGAGAAAACAGAGTTAACGTTTCGGGTCTCGTGACCTTTCCTCATAATGTTCTGAGGAAGGGTCACCGGATCCGAAACGTTAACTCTGTTTTCTCCTCCACAGATGCTGCCAGACCTGCTGAGCTTTTCCAGCAACCTGATTGCCAAGCCCTGACTCCCCAAAGAAAACAAGTCTTCTGTGGTTCCCTGTCCCAACCTCTGAACTCTGATCTGTGTCATGCTCTGAAGGTATCCAGTGCTTATTGAGGCCTGTGATTTCCCACTCTGCATGACCACAAGGCTTCTGAATCCCGCCCTACCAGGGTCCCCAGCCTACTTCTTCAGATTGACAGTCTATCCCATCAATAAGCCTTCCCTAATCCTTCCATTTGCCACTTGCTTCTCTCCCCAATAAACCATGCAAGCAACATCCTTTGCCACCATAACTGATGCCTCCCTGGGAGCGCTGACATAGTAGTTACCTTCTTCTGTGACCTTCACTTACAAAATCTCTACCCCATCGGAGGGTCAGCCTGTCATCAGTGATTTCACTAACATGCTGTACAGTTAAAGATTCAGGCAATGTGGGAGATCCCTGAATTGTGTATTAGGTAAGTAAAGCGCCTCCTCACAGCTGTGGGAAATTTTAGGAGCAAACCTGCACTCATCCATATCACAGCACTGCACACCATAACTTCCAAAATGCTGCAGCACTACAAGGTCCATCAATTGTTGCATTTTAATGGATACAAACAGTAAAAAGATCTTTTCTCACTGGACAAGTTGCAAATAACTTTTCAAAGGAAACCATTATAAATTATCCAACCTCTCATTCCAATCAAGCTGCATTCAGACCATAAAAGTAAATAAAACCCCAGACAAATATGGATCAACATCAAACGTTCACCTGGAAAAGTGGAGCAGAAGCGAAGCTGAAACCATCAGATCCTGACTGTTTCACAAGTGGTAATGCATCTGGCATATCAACAGCCAACCTAGCATCAAAAGGGACATCACCAAAGGCTGCAGCTTGGGACTCAGGCTGAGTTTGTCCTGAGGACAGAAGCAGAATTTGTGTTGGTGCATGGCACCTTGTGAATAACCAACTTGAATTACTTTTCCATTTTCCTTTATCTGACAGAATCCAACATACCAGAATCTTAAACCTGTACAACAAAGATCAGGAGTCAGCCAGACAACCAAATTCATGATTTGTTGGACTGTATTTGGGAATATATCCATCAGCAACAGTACATAAGAAAACTTTCTCAATGTTGCAGATGAAAGAATCTCCGAGGTTCTGAACTGGGTCCATCATGACACGTCCATAAATGACTGAATAGAAAGATCACAAAAGACAGTGGCATACAGGGTAGGACCTCCTGAAAACATTTTTATCACTTATTTGTTTTTTGAGAGATAACCATCAAACTGAGGAGCATGTATATTAACAGTCATCAAATTACAATCTCAGATCTAATCTGTTCAGCTACAAAAGGAAATCAGGTACCTACATTATATATTCTTTACATTTGTACTAATTAGAAATAAACATTTCTTTACGAATTGTACATGTTTCTGTAAGGAAGCCTAACCAGGTATGAAGTGTAAGTCAACAAACCTTCGGAAAATGCAACGTCTGTTCCTTCTCTGAATCCCATTGAGCCATCAGACAGCCAAAGCTCTCTCTTGGACAACAGATCATCTGGGTATTCAGTCTAAACTCAACAGCCACAGGGTCACTCACCTATTACAAAAAATATGAGCCACAAACAGAAGTGTTAGGTTCTACCATGGTTATAATGTATTTTGTTACATTCATGATTTTAATTAATTATATTGGAATTCCATTTAATATCATGGTTTATATTAATAACATAATCTTATAATATACAGTGAAGAAAGTAACGACAAAGTCTGCAGGTATTTTTACCAGACCTGTTGGAATCGAATATCCAGATCAAATGCAATAGGTTCTCGTGGATTACAGACAACTGGCAGACTATATGCCTGGTTTGGCGCTGAGCTGCATGGGATAAGTTTCACTGTATATGTACCTGAGGAGTCTCTGATCTAAAGGAAGGAAGTATAAAGATGGTGAAAATATTGAAGTTACAAAAACTGTTTTCTAATCAACCCGTTCAGAGGTGTTATTAAACATCTCTGAAACAAGCAGGACTTGAACCCAGGCCTCCCAGGTCAAAGATAGGGATATTACCACTGGACCTCAACAGCCCTTAAAAAAAACTGAGAACATAAAGCTTTTCTTTTCCACTGGTCTGAATGCACAAATCTAGTATAGAATTTTAGATGATCACTATGATTGCAACATGCTTTAATGATCTACTTTAGAATAATGGAGGTGCCACCCCAGACTACTTAACAAACAAATAGAACAATGGACTGTAAAGTCTTTCTTGTTAGGTGATCTTCATTCTCTGTTGTTCTATTTTGTAATATTGAACTTTGAGACCTATGTCTGTAAGTGCAAGCCTTGACACACATTGCTCAATGGTAGCACCCTCTGAGTCAGACTTTCATCTTCACTTTAGAGATCTGAGCATGTAAAATTGGTGAACACTTCAATGTGGTATTGAGGAATTGCTGAATTGTTGGAGCTGTAATCTAGCCGATGAGATTTTGAACTCTTGACTGCCCTCTAACTGGGGCATGCAGTAAAACAGATTGTCTGATGATTTATGTCATTGCTGTTTCTGTTCTTCACCATGCACAAACTGTCCTCCATGTTTTTTACTGTTGCAAAGGTGACAACACTTCATTGCCTATGAATACATTAGGGTGGCCTGAAGTTTGGAAAATTGTCAAATATAAGTTTTATTTGGGAGAACTTTTTATCAATTCTTGTAAAATTGTACATTGGATCTGCATTCCCTCTGATTTCTCCAACCATGGTACAGATCTCTGAAGTCTATGCATGGCAGTAGCTGGAGAAACCAGAAGTAAACACATTGGCACACTGTTGGTTTGCCAATTGACATGTGCAGACCTTCATAGCAAGATCGTAAAGAGAAACATCAGCCTTTTTTTATTTACCATTCTTGAACCAGCCACCAGATAGAGCACTTCCTTTAAATGAGTACTGAATATCTTAAAAAAACACAAGCAATCACAGGTCATGAGCCCCGAAGCTTCTGGAAAATCCTGCAAACTCTTAATTTAAAATTGAACAAATAGCCATTCAAATGTGGGAAATAAAAAGGCTGTAGTAATAGTAGTGAACAGTATCGTGAGGTGATTGACACTGTTCTCTACAGCAAAGAGCATGTTTCCAAACATTTGTATTGTCTGCCTGGTGCCAGGATTCAAGACATCTGCTGTGGGTTGGAGAAGAATTTAGAATGGAAAAGGGAGAATTCAAAGACAATGGACTTTGTCCTTACTAAAGACCTAGGTAGAACTAGAAAAAGTCTGCCGAGGAGTATAAGAAGATATGTGCTAAACGGTGTTGCTGAAAGTGACCTGGAATTACTGATGGCTTTTTGAACAGCCGAACCGAAACCATAACTGTGCTCACTACCAGCTACAGAGCTGGTTTTCAGGAATCAGAAGAGGGTCAGGTTGACACAATTTGAGACAGGTGGGCATTAGTAGACCTCAGACCTGAGATCCTCACTGAGGCTGTAAACTGTTTAGGGAATGGTAATTTCTCACAAACTGCCTAACTAGGGAAATAGAAAGGACTTTAAACTAAACAAGGGATGAGGGATATTGTATGTATGGCTATGTCAGGCTGTTGCTTGATTCATCCATGAGACAGCTCTATCAATTTTGGCACAATACTCCAAATGTTAATAGAAGGGTTAGTATGAGGAATAGCCAATGCCAGTCTGTTACTCCTATCCTGTGTGCTATAATTTTGTTTACTAACCTTCTGTATAGAACTTTGTTCAAAGTCTTTTCAAAATCTAAATACACCATATTCATTGATTCTTCCTTATTCACACTGAGTAATATCCCCAAACAATTTTAACAGATTTTTCAAACATGATTTCCATTTTATGAATCCATGCTGAATCTGCCCGCATCATTCATAAGCAATTCTACTACTTTCATTACTACTGACAATCAGACACATAGACCTGTTGTTTCCTCTCCCTTCCTCTTAAACTGTGGATTACATTCACAACATTTCAATCTGCAGACACCATTCCAGACTCAACAGAAATTTAAAAGATGTTCGCTAACTCACATAGACTCTCTAAACCCATGTCTTCCAGCGCTGCTCTGATCACTGAGTCCTGAGGAATTATCAATTTTCAGGTCCATTAGTTCTTAAAACTACTTTTTTATTGATAATATTTCTTCAATTCTTTGTTCCTAATGGTCCCTTGGATCTCTATTACTTTTGAAAGATTTCTTGTATCTTTCTCAGTAAAGACAGACACAAAGGGCTGAATTTGTTTTGGCTAAATGCAAATTATGTTGAGTTTATTGGAGGGATTCTCACCGTGTGATTGACCAAGGTTTCACACTGAGCCTTACCAACTGAGCTGTATTAACTAACTATCCCAACTGTATGGCATCCATCAAGTTCAATTCTAGACCCAGCTTACCACACCCTGTTCTTAGAACAACTCAGCAGATATCCAGCAAAGGACCAGCATTGCTCACACCCCTTTCATCCTTAAAAAGCTGGTGTGCACTCAGACAAATATTGGGATTCCAAAGCTCATTCAAGGGCATTTTCTGAAGATGTCTGATAATGGACGATGGCACCACGATTCTCCAAGAGAGGCCAGGAGGTCCTGGTGGATAGGGTGGTGCAAAGAAGAGGTGTCCTCTTCCTGAGGACCGTCTGAGGAAGCCACGCCTTTAGGCCTTTGCAGCCTGGTATAAGTCACCATCTCGGTTAGTGCTGTTTTGACATTCTGGATGAATGCTGAACAGGCAATGACCTTCTTTGCTGTGCCAGGGTATCTGCAACCTCACATTCACTATATCTGCTACTGCACAACTTCTCTAGCAAGTCTCATGCTCTGCCACTCTCATCATTCCCTGCAACATCTTCCCTAACTCACTCTCACCAACATCCCCCATGCACCACTAACCCTGCCTGAGTCAGAGATAGCAAGAACTGCAGATGGTGGAGTCAGAGTCAATACAGTGTGCAGCTGGAAGAACACAGCAGGTCAGGCAGCATCAGAGGAGCGGGAAAGTCAACGCTTCAGGTTGAGACCTTTCATCAAGAAGGTTCCTGACCTGAAATGTTGACTTTCCTGCTCCTCTGATGCTGCCTGACCTGCTGTGCTCCTCTGGTCCACCCTTTATTGATCTCTGCACTGTCTCTTCACTCCCTCTATAAACCTCACAACCTTTCAGCCACTGACATCAGCCTCTTTCACTTCACTCAATCCCTCTGTTTCTCTCATTACAAGAGAAAACAGATCATACTTGGACTAAAAGAGCTAAAATGGGTTGAGGGGTGCCCGACATTAGATTTCTCACTCCACACAAAGAAAAATTTCAGACCCTCACAAGAGCAGACTGGGACCATTTCTGCTGGAATACCAAGGAAAACTGTACATACAGGGGAATAGGTCCTGCTTACATCATTGGTCCTCATTCTACAACATTCCTATTCTTTCCTAAGTCCATTGTCCAAAAGTACTGTTGTGCATGAGGCTGTCAGTAACATCTAGGGCAGAGAGTTGCACAGCAAACAGGGGTAAAAGGCATTAGAATGGCCAGATATAGGGATGCCACAGATCTGTATCCGGTACAGTGCATGGGTTTGTGCGCAATGTTGTTTCCCTGTAAAGGTCCTCACACTGATTGAACTTGCAGACCCTCCCTCATAGGTCGACTCACTTACCCCACTAACTCTGGGTTTGGTCACAGCCATTTTCTTCCCCACTGTGTACTTTCAATTTCCAGCACAATGGAAGGTAATAGTGAGCCACCTTTGGCTAGTCACTTCCGGCATCCGCCCTTATGTGTCAGTGAGTTCCCAAATATCCAAACTCATTTCTAGTAGTCCTTCCTCTAACCCAAATGGCTTTGTATCTGTCCAGAAAACTACACAATCTGTCTACATGAGGATGCATCTGCCCACCTTATGCACCCTGTCCTGGCATGAGGTGACTATGCCATTGTGTGCATACATTGACCTGCTTGAAAATCAGCATTCTCCTGAATGTTGAAGAAGCACCTTCCCCTGCCCCATGATCTTCTTTGTATAATGTTTTATCATATCTCCACCCTTGCAGATACTGTTTCCCCTCTTTACAACTGTCATCCTTCCCTCCCCCAGCCTGTAGCTCCGATCCTTAAGAATATCTTGTTTAGTCTCCTTCCCATGGCAGGGGCTTTCCCTTGTTTCTCCACCCTTCACTCCCCCCACCAAATGCTTTCCCCTTAGTTTCTGTGGATTGCCTCTACAGATAGATCATGGCTAACCTACCTGGTAAGAGGTAAACCTCACCCCTCAGACCAGACACGATGGAGACATGGTATTCGCCGTGACTCATTCTCTGGACTGCACAGGCATAGGCCCCTGACCAAGAACATCCTGACTGGACACCGGATTATGGCCAATCACCTGGGCTGCCCTTGACTCAGTGCTGAGACCCTCTGACTGACAGATACCTCCATGTACTTTGTGAGGACAACACCCCCAAGATTTTGACTCATGGCTATGTATTTGCTGCATATTCATTCTATTTGCCATGTTAGCTGCTGGCACTTGGTGCAGAATGAGTTTGATGTAGCACTCTGCTGTATAGCAATGTGTATGACCCTTTGACTGAGGATGCTGACCAGCAAAGCAGGCTGTCTGGTTGTTTGACTGCACTAATTGGTAAGGGAAGGCAAAAATGGTGTGAGCATATGGGTAGGTGCTAAGTGAGCAAGTGTTTACAGACCAAGTGAACATCCTTGAGAAGCAAACTGGTCCAGTCTGTGAGCATGCAAGTCCTTGCATGCAAACCATCTCTGCTATAGCCTCGCAATGCTATTTGCTGGTGTACCTTGCAATGCAAGTCTGTGCTTCCTGAGTGTCCTGTCTCAAGATGCACTGATGGTCTTGAGGAGTTGGCAAATATCGATGTCATTAAATGTGGGTGAGAGGTACATACGGCTAGTGCCTGGGAATGTTGTTTGGTCCTAAGCAACATGGAGGTTCTTCGAAGCAAACAGCAAGCTGAAGAAATCAAATGCTTGCTCTGACTTCTATGTCAAGATTTGAAATCTAGCTTGTTTGGCATGTTAAGATAGGAAGCTGAATATTATGAAGTAAACTGGGCCATTATCAATGCATTTAACAACCATAATCCCCCTTAATTAGCAGCATGCCACTGCCTAAACAGAATTTCATTATGCCACTTGGTAAAAGCATAAAAGACAGCATGAGATGTTCCTGATGTTGAGATAGAACTCATTGGACTTCCCATTGGAGAATGCCAGAAATCTCAGCATAGCCCATGTGCAGGCACCTATAAGATTCTGCCCAAAGTAACTATTTAGCTTCTTTGCCATTTCCCAAACTAACATAATAAATTTTCTTATCTCTGTCCTTAATGGACCCACATTTGTCTAACCTTTTCCTTTTTAAATATCTATAAAAGCTTTTTCGTAGCTTTCTACTACCTTGCTAGTTTACATTCATATTCTATTCATTTTTTTCATGGATACTCTATCTGCGAATATCTTCAAGACTGAAACTGCTTGATTTTTGGTCTCTAATGGAATCAATGATTACAGGGAGTAAGCAAGAAAGTGGAGGTAAGGCGAAAAAACAAATCAGCAAAACGGTCTACTCCTCTTATCACAGAATCCCTACACTGTGGGAGCAGGCCATTCAGTCCATCGGGTCCATACTGACTCTCCGAAGAGCATTCCACCAGACCCATTCCCCCTACCCTATCGCTGTAACCCTACATTTCCAATAGCTAATCCACCTACCCTGCACGTCCTTGGACACCATGGGCAATTTCAAACAGCCAAACCATCGATGTTTTTATGTTTCATGAGAAGAATCATGGAATGCAATACCAGCAAGTGGATTTTAACATACTCAGTTTTTGTAAAACAGTAGGTTTGTTAAGCACAACACAAGCTTTAATAGGGCACTTTGCAGTCTGAAAGTCTTGATAATGAATTCAATAACTTCAGAGACTGACTGCATTATGTCTGCTCTCCACTTTTATTACTTTGCCCATGCATTTAATAGAGATTGGACCGATTCTCTCCCTTTCATACCTTAATTTGCACCTATTCTTCTCTTTCTCCACTATTAACAATCCATTTGTCATTTGCACTGGGCCTCTGCCTCTGTCAAAAGTATATAAAAAATCTATTTTCCAACACCTTTAAGGTCTGAAGAAGAATCATGCTGGATTTGTAACATTAATTATGTTTTCCTCTCCACGGATGTTGCCAGACTTGCTGAGTTTCTCCAGCATTATCTGTGTTCTTTTCAGATTTCCTGCATCCAGTGTTTTGCTTTTATACATTGCTCTGTTAAGTGCATCCAAAGACTCATCACTTAAAGCAGAGCCTGATGCTTGAGAAGCAATGCAACAATATCATATTGTATTTATCTAAGCAGTAACAATGTTGAAAAATATTTTGAGGCATTTCACAGAGCCTTAAACAAAAAAAAATGAATGCAAAGACAAAGAAGGGAAAATGTGGAGCATATGCAATTGAAGGTAAAACTGCTGGCAGAGGAGTCGGGGTATTGGGTAGGAGAATGGAAAGCACCTTGGAGTCAGAAAAGCACAAGTGTCCAAGATTTAAGGGTGAAAATTTTAAATTATGAGGCATTGAGTTTGGGCAATGGCTATAAGGAAGGAAGATACTGGGGAAAATGTAAATGAGACAGATGTGGCAAAGGGTGCGCCAATGATTTGACTTTGGAAACTTACGGCAAAATCAGAGATGAAACTCCATTGCTGTGTTGGCTTGTTGTGGGTTGGCTCACTGCGCACGAGATTAAGTGTGAATGTGAGGCTGGAGTGATCAGCAGACATTACCATCGATGTCAATGAGGTGCCTGGAACAGAAAGCAGTGCAGCTAATACCGTTAATACCAATAACGAGTAGAAATGTAATGGCAAGTACATAGCCAGACAAAATTTAGGAAAGATACAGACAGAGTGGAATCAGTTTCTTTGGCTATTTTCTTAGGAAATTAATACAGAACCAGTACAAACAAAATTTCATCATTTGTAACTGTATCAGAAACAGTTACAGCAAGTAACTGTTTGGGGTGGCACAGTGACTCAGTTGCTAGCACTGCTGCCTCACAGCACCAGGGACCTGGGTTCAATTCCACCCTTAGGCAACTGTCTGTGTGGAGTTTGTACATTCTCTCTAGGTCTGCATGAGTTTCCTCCCACAGTCCAAATATGTGCAGGCTAGGTGAATTGGCTATGCTAAATTGCCCATAATGTTTGGGGATGTGTCAATTAGGTGGGTTTATAGGTGAATGGGTCTGGGTGGGATGCTCTGTAGGTTGGTGTGCACTTGTTGGGCTGAAGGGCCTGTTCCACACTGTAGGGATTCTATGAAGGAGGATTTGTCTGATTCTTTGGTGTCACTGAAGTGCTTGTTATCCAGACACATCTAACATTTTTACACATCTCCCATCAAAGATAGATTTAACAAATACATTATGTGTGCCTATAAAACACAATCATGGCAGATAGCTTATTTTCTCCTCAGTGACATAATTAAAGTAAAGGATTTGTTTGAATTGTGTGCATTCTTACATTGATTTGAATGTCAGCATTCCCAGACTGCCAGCTGCAGTAATTGTCACAAGGTCGGCCAGGTGGACCTCCTACAATGAGTTCCCTGATTAGAGCTGTTAATCTGGTCCAATCAGGCAGCCCTGGCTGACAGATTAAAAGCACGAGTGTCAGACATCCTATTACTTTGACAGCTGGCTTGGAGGGGGTGTTAAGGACTTTCCATGTGTAAATAAAGGGTGACTTGGTGATGGGATACTGGCTGCTGTGGACTTATTTCACCAGCCACACAAAAAAAAAACAGACTGCAACTCTCATGTTCTAAAGGAACCATTGTAGTATTAATTTGACAAAACCAATTTACATATCTCTGCAGGAGATTGAGCACTAAAATTAATTATATTATTTACCAGGGTGTGACATGACAAAACTGGCCTCTGAATCGAACCTCTGTCTTGAAATTTACTACCAGCTGCCCTTCTTCATTAATTCTCATGCTGGTTGGATACAAAGCACCTACACAATGTGATCAAAACAAACATTTGCTTATTCAAAGTTTCCAGTTCTTAGGAAACCAGATCATACAATTGTATTAAAGTAATAACTGAATTTGTCTGCGTCCAACTCAGGAACTGTGCATATTCATCTGAGTTGTTTTAATGCAGACATAATCCCACTACTCTTAAAAACATAGTAAGTATAAGCTTCTAAAGGAAGGTTTAAGTAAGGTTTTACAGTGGCTCCATAAATAATGCCAAACTTCCAAAATAATTGAATTTAATAAATTGCTAGTTTTACATTATTTTCTTCATTTCTCTTTTACTGAACAAGTAAAATAGGGCAACTGTATTCCTTTCCTTGTCATTTACCATTTCTAAAATGCACAGCCTTGCTTTAAACGGATAATTGTTAGCTGCTTGTAGACTAGCTGAGCTGAAGGTTGTTAATAGATTTAACACCGACACTTGATAGATTGTCTAGATCGAACTCACTACCACTGAAGGAAATGGAAGTGGAGATCAATGATTTCCAGAAGAAATTGGATGGGCTGGTGATAGAAATAAAATTACAGTTGTGGGCATAAAGTAGGAGAATGGGGCTTGCTGAATTTTTCTACAGTCACCATGAATTTGATGGGCTGAATAGTCTCCTCTGCACTTATATGACTTGATGATAATAGCTTCAGTCCATTAGTCTAAAGGTATATTATGAAGTGAATTAGAGTGTCCAATATAAACAAATCACACTACAAAGTAGCAGACCCCAAAATTCCAAACTCCTTTCTTGATTTTAGTCTTGAACACACTGTGAGTAAAAGTGATGGGCAAACAAAAGGAAAAGTAAAACAGATGTGAATTTATATATGAGAGATAATAGGTACTGCAGATGCTGGAGAATCCGCAATAACAAAGTGTGGAGCTGGATGAACACAGGCCCTACTAGGCCCAAAACATCAAGCTTTCCTGCTCCTGTGATGCTGCTTGGCCTGCTGTGTTCATCCAGCTCCACACCTTGTTATCTTGTGAATTTATATATTTCTTTTTATGATCACTAGATGTTTCAAAGTGCTTTTCTTACATGAAACATATTTGGAAGTGTGGTAGCTATGAAAAAATAGGAAATGTGGCAGCCAATGTGCACTCAACAAACTCCCACAAACAGAAATGTGATAACAAACAGGTAATGTCATTTTTGTGACATTGATTGAGGGATAAATATTGGTCAGGATTTTCTTTAAAATAGTACCATGTGGCATTTTATCCACTTAAGCAGGCCGATGGACCACAGTGTAATATTTCACCCAAAAGTTAACATCTCTGACAGTGCAGTACTGCCTCAGTACTGCTCTGCAGTGTTGCTGTAAATTTCTGTAGTTAAGTCCTGGAGCAAGATTTGAACACAGTCTTTCTTCTGACTCAGCTGGAAGCATGCTACAAATTGAGCCATTGGTGATATTCAAAGTGAGGGATTTCCAACTCAACGTAGCTGGATGAAATTTTCTTGTTTCAGAGGAACCTGTATTCTGCACACAAATATTGTCGCTGGGGGCCAAAACCTGGAACTCCATCTATAACAGTACTGTGGAAATAGTTCACAAAGAAGGTACACAGCCACCCTCTCAAGGGCACCTATGATTGGGCAATAAATGCTGGCCTTGCCAGTGACACCTATATCCTGACATTGAAGAAAAAGATTACTGATGCTGGCTACTGTTAAATGTAAGTGTCAAATCTAAAGAGGACACATGGGAGAGGGTCTAACACTGTCAGTCGAAGGAAGAGTAGATATTGCTATTGCTTAATAAGGAAGAATTAACACAATTGTTAGTCTCTTAAAGAAACAGGACATATTCTTGCAAAATTCATCTGAGTGATTTTAACGCAGATGTAATTCCATTACTCCTAAAAACTTTGCAACTGTAAGCCTCTAATGGAAGGTTTAAAGTAAGGTTTTACAATGGCTCCAAAAATAATAGCAAACATTCAAAATACTTTGCAGTTATGCGTGATTGCTGGCTGGGTCAGCCTTTATTGCCCATCTCTATTTGCCCAGAGAGCAGTTAAGAGTCAACCACATTGTTGCAGGTCTGGAATCACACAGATAGGCCAGACCACGTAAGAACATCAGATTTTGTTCCCTAAAGGACATTAGTGAACTACATAAATTTTTATGACAACTGACAGTAGTTATCATTAGACTAGCTTTTCAATTCCAGATTTTTAACAAATTCAAATCTCTTGTCATGATTGGAATTTAAACCCAAGGCCCCAGAACGTTAACCTGGGTTTCTGGATCATTAGTCTAGTGACATTACCACTATGCCACCACCTTCCCTTAGTTTACTCATTCCTCTTCACTATATTGTTAATCTATCCTTGTTCTCTTACCATTTTACAAAGTATAATGTCAGAGGTTGAAAACCAGGGGTAGCACTGATCTCCACAGTAGGACAAGTCAACTAAAAGGAAAATCAGATCATTTACAATTCCCTCCAATTTGCTTCTCTGGGGAGTTCAGTAGAAATAAATTGTGCAAGATACACCTATTCCTTACCTTTTTATGTACTATTGCCCAAAACTAATTTCATTTTGTGTAGTCTTTATTGTGACAGTGTTGCTGTATATGCCTGACAACACAGTTTGAAGTGATCTGTGTAACAATAGAATTGAGGCTGGCAGAACAACTTTTTATGTGTTAGCTTAATAAAATAAAATCTAAAATGTGAGCATTTTGGCATTTTGTCAAACATTCACTAGCAGCAAATATAAAGTTTACAGCAGCAAAATCTTAATACACAGGGCAATCTGATACTCATGCAGTACAGTACCAGAAACATTGATTTAGTGTTTACACATAAACTACAAAAAAAAGCACAGCAGCAGACCACACAGCCAAACCTGAATATATTGAGCAGTCACCTCCACCCGATCTGCAGTGCTAAATCACAAATATATAATGTGCTCTGGAGAAGAGTCATATTGCACTTGAAACATTAATACTATTTCTCTCTCCACAGATGCTGCACACCAACTGAGTTTCTCCAGCACTTTGTTTTCATTTCACATATGCCTGTTTGTTATTCCATCCTTTTATTCTACTTTTCTTCAATTATCTGATTAATCTGTTCTTAAAATATTGACATGTTTTCTTCAAACACTGACAGCTGCTGTGCAGTCCACAGCCCCACAAATCTCTGTAAAAATTAATTCTCCTGTTCTTTACCCTAAACTAATTTGGCAGGGGGCTGGGGCATAGAGGGATGTAAAGTCAGGAGCAAGGTTCAGTCAAATATAGAAGGAATACTAGGGCAGTCCAGCAGGCACAGAATACATGAGTTTGCCGGAAAGCTAAACTCTGTCTACTTTAATGCAAAGATCCTGACTGGTAAGATGAACTTAAAGCAGCAATGAGAATATGATATTACTGCAGTCACTGAGACATAGTTGAAAGCAAGGGAAGACTGGCAGTTTAACCTGCCAGAGTATAGAAGTTTCAGATGTGGGGAGACGATGGCCTAGTGGTATTATTGCTGGACTATTAATCCAGAGACCCAGATCGTGTTCTGGGGACCCGGGTTTGAATCCCTCCATGGCAGATGGTGGAATTTGAATTCAATAAAATATCTGGAATTAAGAATCTAATGACGACCATGAATTCATTGTCAATTATTGGGAAAAACTCATCTGGTTCACTAATGTCCTTTAGGGAAGGAAACTGCCATCCTTACCTGGTCTGGACTACATGTGACTCCACACCGACAGCAATGTGGTTGACTCTCAACTGCCCTCTGGGCAATTAGGGGCAGGCAATAAATGCTGCCTGGCCAGCATCCTGTGAATGTATAAAGAAAAAAAAAATACGATGGGGAAATGTAAAAGAGGTGGAGCATTGCATTATTGATTAAGGAGACCACCACTGCAGTAATCATGGAGGATAGTTTAGAAGGCTCTTCAAATGAGACAATTTAGATCAAGCTTAGAAATAAGAGGGCAATCACTTTGCTGGATTATACTACAGGCTTCCTCTTGGTCAGAGGGAGATAGAGGAGCAGATATGTAGGCGAATCGCAGAGATGTGTGGCAGGAATAGTAGTAGGGAATTTCAACTTTGCTAACATTAATTGAATCATAGAATCCCAACGGTGTGAAAGCGGACCATTCAGCCTATCATATCAACACTGATCCTCTGAAGAGCATCCCACCCAGACCCACCACCTCTATCCTATCCCTGTAACCTTGCATTTCCCATGGCTAACCCACCTAGCCTGCACAGTATGAGCAATTTAGTTCGGTCAATCCACCTAATCTACACATCTTTGGTCCACCTTTTGAATCCCCTTAGTGTGAAAGGATTAGGTGGGGTGGAATTTTTAAAGCTTTTTAGATGGAGATCCTGCCTGACTAATTTAATTGAGCTTTTTGAAAAGGTGACAAAATGTATCAATGAGAGTAGTATAGTTGATGTAGTTTACATGGACTTCAGAGGGCTTTTGACAAAGTCCCACGTGGAAAGCTGGTCTGAAAGGTCTGAGCACATCCAATTCAAGGTTAGTTGGCAAACTGGATCCAAAACTGGCCAGTAAATAGGAGGCATAGGTGACAGTGGAAGATTATTTTTGTGATTGGAAGCCTGTTACCAGCGATGTACTAAGAGATCAGTGCCAGGACCCTTGGCATTTGTTATATACATTAACAACTTGAATATGAATGTAGAAGCTATAATTAGTAAGTTTGCATATGGTACAAAAATTGGTGGTGCTATTGATAATGAGGAGGATGGTCTCATGCTGCAGTCTGATACTGATCAGATGGTAAATTTGGTAGAGCAATGACAGATGGAATTTAATCCTGGTAAGTGTGAGGTGATGCAATTTGGTAGGCTTAATAAGGGAAGGATGTGCACAATGAATGGCAGGTCCTTAGGAAGTACTGAGGAACAAAGGAACCTTGTTGTACAAGTTCACAGATCCTCAGAGATGTCAGGTGAAGAAGGTAGAATGGGATGCTTGTCTTCATTGGCTGGGCTGTAGAATATAGGGGCAGTGAAGTCTTGTTGCAACTTTATACAGCATTGATTAGGCCACAGATTTAATGAAGTGTGCACATCTAGTTGTCACAAAATCAAAAGGACATGATTGCATAGGAAAGTATTCAGAGGAGATTAACCAGGATGTTGCCTGGGATGGAAACTCTCAGTTATGCGGACAACCTGGATAGGCCGGATTTGTTTCCTTGGAACAGAGGAGCTGAAGGGGGATCGATTAATATTTATATTAGTTGCCTCCTTCTTCACCTGACGTATTTTTGACGGTCCATCAGAAAATGTGGAAAGCAACTTCTTTATGTCAACTGCTTCCTGAATTGAGGCCCAAGTAGATAAAAGACACATCGGAGATAGTGGAAAGCTTACCACATGGAGGTAATTGGAACCCACTGGCTTTCCATGGCATTAATATGGAATATTAATTATTATTCAAACTTATGCAAACACCATCAGTTACATTTAATACTTGTTCAATGTAGATCTACTGTCAACCATGTAATTGAGGCACTGCATCATTTGCAAAAATATCTGTTTCTATTTGAGTGACTGTGTATACATGTATTCTATCCTTTCTATCACCTTGCAGCTGCTGGATTATTTTAGTAAGTGTCCCCTGAAAGAAATATTCTGAACAAACTTAATCATGAAATAGTTTAGGTAGCAAACATTGCATAAATGAATGATGAAAGAATGATTTATTTATTGTCACTTGCATTTTACAGTGAATAATACAGTAAAATAGTGAAAAGCTTCAACAGTTGCCATAACGCAATGCCATTTTGAACATTTTAAGAATAAAAAGGAGAAAAGATGTAACTGGAAAGTGAGTCCTCAGCTGGCTCACCAATGGCACCTGCACCGTAACCTCTCCTCTGCTGCCTTGGCGCCTGCGCTGGACCCAGCAACACAGGAATCACCACATTTTAGGTACCATCTCTTCGCCTCTGGGCCCACCTCGCCAACACCGTCACCAATGTCGATGCTGATTCCTATGCTGAAGCCAAACTCAGCCTGCGAACAGGAGTCCCTGGTTCCATTGCCGCCTCAATGACACCAGGAGTCCCGGCTCTGGGCATACCATGCTGCCGTCGCTTGCAAACATACGATATATCCACTTCACCAATGTCTCTTTACTTGTAATAGAATGCATAAGAAAATGTAAAATGATTCTGTACAAAACTCGACTATACCTGTGGCATCTGTATTGTAATGAAGATTCATAATATATTTGAGAACTTGGGTTCTAAAGTGGAGAAAAAATGGATTTTGATTTCAAATCTCTGAAAGTCTGACTTGCTTTTATTTTAAAGATCAGAAAGTGTCTAAGGTTTTGGAGTAGATCCCCTGCAGAGACTGTGAGAAACACTACATCAGACAAACAGGAAGGAAACTAACAACAAGAGTACATGAACACCAACTGGCTACAAAAAGACACGACCAATACTCACTCATCTCAATCCACATGGACAAGGAGAACCACGACTTCGACTGGGTCAACACCAAGATCCTGGGACAGGCTAGGCAGAGACAAGCACGAGAATTCCTGGAAGCATGGCACTCCACGAAGCATGCTATTAATAAACACATTGAATTCGACCCCATATACATTCCACTTCAAAGGAAACCTGGAAGTGAGGCAATCCATCGCAACGGACCCCAGAGTTTAAAAACCAGGCGGGAAAACACACTGATGCTACATCAGAGGCTGCACTGAGGATGTTACCAAGCACGGTAACGAAACGCCTGCGGAACAACAAACTAGCTCGGCAAGTCAACCAACCTCAAGATCAGAAAGTGATTATTAACAGTGAATTCAACCCAGTATTTTAAAATAAGTCATATGATTTAAGCTAAGTGACCAACGAATCACCAGGGGATATCATTTATGAGGTATTTGCTGACTTGCAAATCACTTCACCCGATGAAGGGCAGCACTTCGAAAGCTTGTGATTTCAAATAAATCTGTTGGACTATAACCTGGTGTCATGTGACTTTTGACCATGTCCACCCTAGTCCAACACCAACACCGCCGCATCATGCAATTTATGACCAGAGAGAGATAAAGAGAGGGGAGACAAGAAGCAGGTTCATGCAGACAGAAGAGGTCCATAAGCAGAGATGCAGCTCCAAGCAGTCAGGGCTGGGGAGAAGAAAGTTCCAGAATCAGAAAGCTATGAAGGTGTCAGAAAGGAAAGCATTCTACAAGACTGCTGAAAACAAGAGCTAGGTCACCCATATTAAGCAATATGTGAACTGAGTTAAAAGCTGGTTTTGAGGGTCATTAACCAAAGGAAATAGCATGAAGTGAATGCCCAGAAATTTTTCGAATGGAAACCGATTATACCAACTTGAGATACATAAAATTATGAAAGGCATAGATAGGGTGGACAGAAGGAAACCTTTCCCTTTGATAGAGGGAACAATAACCAGGTGATATATATTTAAGGTAAGAGGAAGAAGGTTTGGAGGAGATGCAAGGAAAAACATTTTTACCCAGAGGTAGAGGGAATCTGGAACTCACCTGTAACAGTACTGGAAGCAGAAGCCCTCATAACATTTTTGAAGCATTTATTTGATTTATCCGGTTTACTTATTGTCACATGTATCTTGTTACAAAATACAGTGAAAATGTTGTACAGTCTTGCCACTGTCCGGCACCACCATAAAACACAGAAAGCAAACTAAAAAATAGAATCTAAAGGCAGAAAAATAAAGAAATAAAGGAAGTGTCCAACTTTACAGTCATTCTTGTTAAGTGCTCCATCATGCACCATGGGCCTGGTGGCTAGGCACAAGTCCTGTTCATCATACCGCCACAACTGGAACGAAGGGTGCCATTGTTCGGTGCTATCTCGCTTCCACTGATGTCCTCGCTACTATGAGCCCTCACTGACCAGCCAAGATCTGACTCCACCGCTGTCATGAGTCCCCTTTAGGCCCATCTTGCTGATGCAGCTGCTGCTGAAGCCGTTAGGTCTCATACAAAGTCCAACCTGCTTTGATCGCCAACTCCATGAATCTGCACTGGAAGCTGACGCCATCAGGAACCCAAACTCACCTCCCACACTGCTGCCATGTGTCTGTGCTCCTGGGCCCATTCGCCACCACCAATGCCCTTGTCCCAACCAAACTCTTCACCAAGAGGTAAATTAGAAAAAAGAGAAAAAAATTGAGAGAATAGGGTGAAAAAAGAAAAGAAACAAAAAGAAAAGTGAACAAAGCAGACAAGCCCTGGGTTCAGAAATATTTATATATGCATTTGCTATGCCAATGCATACAAGGCTATTGGTCCTGTGAGAAAAGAATGGTATTAGAATAGTTAGATGGCTGTTTTCGACTGCTGCAGACGAAATGGGCCAAAGGACCTTTCTTCTGTGCCGTAGATCTCTATGACTTTATGGTAGCCATGAAAGTTGAGCAACAAATTTAGTGTGAAGAAATTATTAACTCTTCACTGAGATTTCAGTATGTGTTTTTTTTAATATTCCCTTGTGGGACACGGGCATCATTGGCTGGCCAGCATTTATTGCCCATCCCTAGTTGCCCTTGAGAAGGTGCTGGTAGGCTGACTTCTTAAACTGCTGCAGTCCTCATGCTGTAGAGTGATCCACAATGCCCTTTAGGAGAGAATTCCAAGATTCTGACACAGTGACAAGGAAGGAATGGCGATACATTTCCAAGCCAAAATGAGAGTGGCTTGGAGGAAACTTGAAGGTGGTGATGTTCAGTTATCAGTTGCCCTTGTTCTTCTAAATGGAAGTAGTCATGAGTTTGGAAGCTGCTATCTAATGACCTTTGGTGACTTTCTGCAGTGCATCTTGTAGATAGTACACATTGCTATTACTGAGAATCAGTGGTGGATGCTTATGGTTGTGGTGTCAATCAAGCGGGCTGCTTTGTCCTGTATGGTGTCAAGCGGGTTGATTGTTGTTGGAGCTACACCCATTCAAGCAAGTAGGAGTATTCCATCATACTCCTGACTTGTGCCTTGTAGATGGTGGCTTTGAAGAGTCAGTAGGTGAGTTATTCGCTGCAGTATTCCTAGTCTCTGACCTGCTCTTGTGGCCATTATGTTTACGTGGCAAGTCCAGTTGAGTTTCTGGTCGATAGTAATCCCAAGAATGTTGATAGTGGGGGACTCAATGATGTTAACACCATTGAACGTCAAGGGACAGTGATTACATTGTTTCTTATTGGGGGTGGTCATTGTTGGCATTTGTGTGGCACAAATTCTACTTGCCACTTATCAGCCCAAGCCCAGATATTGTCTAGAACTTGATGCATTTGTACACATAAGGATATTGCTGGGGTGAAAGTAATGAATCTTTCTTTCTGATATTTGTGTTGGGATTGTTCTGGTCTAGTGCAATGTGGTTTGTTTAATAAACTCTTACATTCTTTAGTTGAAATACATTGGCAGCTTTGTGAAAAAAGAAAAGTAATACTTACGGTCTATCAAGCCATATTTCACTCTGGGATCTGACTCAGTGAGTATTATCACCAACTAGAACCGTATGAACTATTAAGCTTAAGAGACAAAAGCAGCTTACCTATCATGCCAGACTACAGGAACAGAATGAGCTAGGGTCTGAAAAGGGACATTAAGCAAGAAGATGTAGTCAGTCTCAATGTTTTCAATGGTGCCAGGTACTCTGGATGCCATCACAGCCAGCATCACGATGCTGAGAACCATCTCCTCTACAGGGTTCAGAAGATGCAGGCATCCCTGCCCTCCTTCGATTCTGCACTGCTCCTTTCATTTGTGTGCTATCTTGTCCTGCAAGGTAGTGTACAGAATGTCATTGATTATGGTGCACTGTGTTTGGACAATGTGCCTGTCAGTATTTTAATAGCTGGATGTATTTGGAGGCACCAAGAAATGGACGTGAAGCTGTGATCTGTGTGTCAGAGTCAGGTGGGGTATTCAGAGCTGAGTTGTGAGTCCTGAATGCCTGGAAGAACTGCTGAGTGAATTGAACAGCAAGAGAGGTTTGTACAATGGGTGGTGCAAACTGTCATCTATAGATGCACTCACTGAATGAAGGAGATCTTTCTTCCAAGATTGGTAGGTGAGTATGATGTGAAAAGGAGGCTACAAAGGGATACAGAAAGTGTTACGAATGGATTAAAAACCAACTTTACAGAATATCTCCATATACTGAGTGACTGTTGTAAAAATTCATCAAACTGCCCAACAACAATAGTCGTAATTACATCACTGGACTTAGCAATAGCCTTGCATAAACCTCGACAGAAGTCAGCCAGACAATCAACAACTATTGTTGTTCGGCTGTTTGATGTATGCCTTCTAGTCCTGTACTCCCCTACCCTGGGGAAAGACCTTGACTTTTCACCCTATCTATGCCCCTCATGATTTTATAAACATCTATAAGGTCACCTGTCAACTTCTAATGCTCCAGAGAAAATAGCCCCAGTCTAATCAGCCTCTCCTGGGGACGCCAGATGGTAAGGGAACCATGTGGACAGTGTGTCAGATACATAATGTGGCAAGTTGGTAGTTTCCAAATGAGTAGTGTCTAACTTTTCCTGAGCAACCATTAGCACATGCAGAACCCTCCAAATTCTCTGATGTTAATGGGTGTTGTCACACAGTTCCAGATGTAGGGGAATTGTCCACTGAGATCTCTGATCCCACACAGACTGATGTAGCTGTGATTCTGTAGGCTCTCAATATGTAATATCTGCGCTGCTCCAATGACTATTTGACTATGGGAATATCTGGGCATTGCTTTTACTCCACTGCCATATGTAGTCCTCTCCAGTCAGCTGAGTAGGGTCACAACCAGCAGAAATCAATGCTCTTTTGCCCAGTCTGGAAAATAGATTATATCATCATAGGGTACATATTGTATTTTTGGAATTTTGGATCCCCATAATTTTTATACATCAAATATATGGTCCAGAAGCAGGCCATTGGTCTATACCTTTAGCCAAGCTGTACTACTGTAGCTACAACACACATCTAGCTGCCAAAATGGAAAATTGACCAGGTATTACCTACTCATAAAAAACAGAACAAGCCCATAGAACATAGAACAGAGAACATAGAACATTACAGTGCAGTACAGGCCCTTCGGCCCTCGATGTTGCGCCGACCTGTGAAACCAATCTGAAGCCCATCTAACCTACACTATTCCATTATCATCCATATGTTTATCCAATGACCATTTAAATGCCCTTAAAGTTGGCGAGTCTACTACTGTTGCAGGCAGGGCATTCCATGCCCTTACTACTCTCTGAGCCCGATCAGGCAATCACTGCCCCAATCACTGTCTACACTTCGTCATTAATTAAGTGATGCATGAGGTCAACAATGGTGCTTTCAAGCAGCACTTACTTAGCAATAACCTGCTCAATGATGATTGTTTTCGGTTCTGCCAAGACCATTCAGATCGCGACCTCATTACTGCTATGTTTTCAAAATGGACAAAAAAGCTGAACTCAAGAGATGTGATGAGAGTGACTACCCTTGACATAAAGGGTGCATTTGACCAAGTGACATCAAGGAGCCCTAGCGAAACTGAAGGGAAATGGGAGATAACTCTCCACTGCTTACAGGGATCCAACAACAAAGAAGGATGGTTGTGGTTACTGAGGTCATTAATTTCAGATCGAGAACACTGATGCAAGACATTCCCAGGGTAGTGTGCTAATCCCAACCCCCTTCAGCTGCTTCATCAATGACATTCCCTTCATCGTAAGTTCAGAAGTGAGGATGTTCACTAGTGACTGCACAATGTTCACCACCGTTCCTGACTAATCTGATATTAAACCTATCCATGTCCAAATGCAGCAGGATCTGGACAATATCCAGGTTTGGACTAATAAAAGGCAAGTGACTTAAGTATGAAGCCAGGTACCCAAGTTCGATTCTAGAGGAAGATACTACTTGCCCCGACACACTCATCATGCTGCCTTACGTCCGGAACACATCTGAAATGACCACAAGACTCCTACGACCACTGGGCATCAGAGTAGCACACAATCCTACATCAACCTTATGACAGGGATAGTAAGAACTGCCGATGCTGGAGTCTGAGATAACACAGTGTGGAGCTGGAGGAACACAGCAGGCCAGGCAGCATCAGAGGATCAGGAAAGCTGACGTTTCAGGTTGGGACCCTTGTTCAGAAATGGGGGAGGGGGAAGGGGGGTCTGAAATAAATGGGGGGGGAGTCAGGCTGGGGAAAGTAGGTGGGATGGTGATAGGTGAGTGCAGGTAGGTAGTGGTGGGGATTGGTCAGTGAGGTGGGAGGAGTGGATAGGTGGGAGAGAGGACGGACAGGTCAAGGAGGTGGGGATGAGAGGAACGGTTGGTCATGGGATGAGGACCGGGGTGGGTAGATTTTGAAGCTCACCTATCACCATCCTACCCAGCTTCCCCAGCCCAACCCTCCCCCCCTTTATTTCAGAGCCCCCTTCCCCCTCCCCCATTTTTGAAGAAGGGTCTCGACCCGAAACATCAGCTTTCCTGCTCCTCTGATGCTGCCTAGCCTGCTGTGTTCCTCCAGCTCCACACTGTGTTATCTCAACCCTACGACAACTGCTCACCCAAACCAAAGACCCACTACCCACTATGGACAGGACCAATGTCATATACAAGATTCCCTGCAGAGATTACGACGAACACCATATCGGACAAACAGAAAGGAAATTAACAACAAGGGTACACGAACATCAATTGGCTACAAAAAGACATGACCATTACTCACTCATCTCTATCCACATGGATAAGGAGTACCACCAATTCGACTGGTGTAACACCAAGATCCTGGGACAAGCAAAGCAGAGACAAGCATGGGAATTTCTAGAAGCGTGGTACTCCAAGAAGAAAGCCATCAACAAACACATACAGCTCAACCCCATATACACTCCACTGCAAAGGGAAACCAGAAATGAGCTCAACGGACTCCGGTGTTTAAATAACAGGCGGGAAACAACAATGGCGCTTCATGAGAGGCTGCACTGATGATGTTACCCAGCATGGTAATGAAACGTCTGCAAAACAATGAACCAGCTCGGCGAGCCAAACAACTACAACATCCACAACCTGAGCCACAAATCTACTCTAAAACCTTCGATTCTATTCTATAAAGGTCAAAAATCACACGACACCAGGTTACAGTCTGACAGGTTTATTCAAAAATGCAAGCTTTCGGAGCTTAGCTCCGTCCTCAGGAGTAGTGAGACAGAGAGAGTATAAAACACAGAATTTATAAGGAGAAAGGTAACAACCCTAAAAATGGCCTTCTCTTGTTGAATATTTAATCAGTTAGGTAGGAGACTCCTAATTAAATCCAGATTTCTTTCAAGTCATTGTCCCAATGTAATTAAAGGTTTTATCAATGTAAACAAGAGGTGACATCTCAGCTCAGACAATGCATTTTATGTGTGAGGTCTTGCTTAGAATCTGTCTATGTTTTAAACTGAGTCAGGTTCTTTTTTGAGCAAAACAGAATGTATCTGCAACTACACAAACAATTTGGAAGAAATAACTCATTGTCTGTGCCTATGTCCAAATATGTGCAATAACAAGATGTAGAGCTGGATGAACACAGCAGGCTAAGCAGCACTAGAGGTGCAGGAAAGCTGACGTTTCGGGTCTGGACCCTTCTTCAGAAATTTGGCCTGCTGTGTTCATCCAGCTCTACACTTTGTTACCTCAGATTCTCCAGCATCGGCAGTTCCTACTATCTCTAAATATGTGCATGTGCATATACATGTGAGAGAGAGAGATAGAGAGACTGCGCGTGTGTGTGTGTGTGTGTGTGTGTGTGTATGCGCGTACGCATTTGAGAGTGTGTGAGGGAGTGTGTGTGTGACAGGTTCTGTGTAAGTGTACGTGTGTGTGTGTGTTTGTGTGACAGAGTGTGTGTGTGTATGTGTGCGTGTGTATGAGTGTATGTGTGGGAGTATACAGTGTGGTGGGGTCAACTGCAGTGCGACATGGACCTAAGATCACGACTGAGGCCATCCTCATGGGTATGGAACTTGGCTATCAGCCTCTGCTCAGTGATTTTGCGTTGTTGTGTATCTCAAAGTCCACCTTGAAGGACACTTACCCAAAGATCTGAGGCTGAATGTCCTTGACCCCTGACGTTTACCCCCACTGGGAGGGAACAGGCCTGTCCGGTGATCGTTGCACAGTGTCCATTCATCTGTATACCATGCCTCGGGGCATCCTTGAGTGCATCGTATGAGATAGACAACATTGGTCAAGTAACATGAGTTTCTGCCATGTATATGGTGGCGTTCCCACGTGTGACGGTAGTATCCATGTCAACGATCTGACATGTCTTGCAGTGATTGCCATGGCAGGGTTGTGTGGTGCTGTGATCCATGTTGTCCTGAAGGCTGGGTAGTTTGCTGCAAACAATGGTGTGTTTAAGGTTTGGCTGTTGTTTGAAGGCGTGAAGTGGAGGCATAGGGAAGATCGTGGTGAGCTATTCATCGTCATTGATAATGTGTTGAAGGCTGCGAAAAACATGGCATAGTTTCTCTGCTCCACGGAAGTACTGGACGACGAAGGCTACCCTATCAGTCTTATCTGGTGTCTGTCTTCTGAGGAGGTCATTACGTTTTTTCATGTTGGCATGATGAAATTGGTGATCAATGAGTTGAGCATCGTACCCTCTTCTTATGAGGGCATCCTTCAACACCTTCAGATGTCTGTCACTTTCTCTCTCATCTGAGCAGATCCTGTGTATGCATAGGGCTTAACTGTAGGGGATACGATGCAGACAAGGACGCCCCGAGGCATGGTATATTGGTGAGACCATGCATACGTTACAACAATGGATGAATGGACACCGCGCAATGATCACTGGACAGGGGTGCTCACTCCCAGTGGGGGAACACTTCAGGGGTCAAGGACATTCAGCCTTTAGGTAAGTGTACTCTAAGGTGGCCTTTCAGATATACAACAATGCAAAATCACTGAGCAGAGGCTGATAACCAAGTCTCAGGATGGCCTCAATTGTGATCTTGGGTCCATGTCACGCTGCAGATGACCCCACCACACTATATACTCCCACACATTCACTCATAGACACACACACACACACACACACACACACACACACACACACACACACA
>JAHRHZ010000097.1:8367158-8390510 GCA_024137785.1 Ginglymostoma cirratum | reverse complement strand
ACACACACACACACACACACACACACACACACACACACACACACACACACGTATGCTTATACAGACCCTCACTCTCACACACTCTCTCTCACACACATACACTCCCTCACATTTACTCTCTCAAGCATACACAAACACACACACACACAGACGCACACTCTCTCTTTCACTTTATTTCTCTCTCACACACACACGCAAACACACACACACACGCAAACACACACACACACACACACGAATTATTTCATCCAAGACGTTTGCGTAGTTGCAGATGCATTCTGTTTAGCTCAAAAAATAAAACCTGACTCCAGTTTAAAACATACATGGATTCTAAGCAAGACCTTACACATAAAATGCATTGTCCGACCTGAGATGTCACCTCTTGTATACACTGATAAAACCTCTAATTACCTTTGGGGCGGCACAGTGACACAGTGCTTAGCATTGCTGCTTCACAGCATCAGGGACCTGGGTTCAATTCCACCCTCACGTGACTGTGTGGAATTTGCCCATTCTCCCTGTGTCTACGCAGGTTTCCTACCACAGTCCAAAGATGTGCAGGCTAGATGGATTGGCCATGCTAAATTGCCCATGGTGTTCTGGGATGTGTAGATTAGGGGGATGGGTCTGGGTGGGATGCTCTGAGAGGCAGTGTGGACTTGTTGGGCCAAAGGGCCTGTTTCCACACTCTAGGATTCTATGAGGACAATAACTTGAAAGAAATCTGAATTTTGCATTTTAATTAGGAGTTTCTTTCATAACTGATTAAAGATTCAACAAGAGGTGGCCGGTTTTAGAGTGGTTGCCTTTCTTCAAATAAATTCTGTGTCTTATACTATCTCTCACACTATACCTGAGGAAGGGGCTGAGCTCCAAAAGCTTGCGTTTTCAAATAAACCTGTTGGACTATAACCTGGTGTCAAGTAATTTTGACCTAGTTCACCCCAGTTCAACACCAGCATCTCCACATCATTCTATAATGGAAGCAATGAGCATCTTTAACAAGAGAGAATTGAACCATCATGCCTTGACATTCAAATGATTACCACCACTATCAAAACCCTCTGGTTATCTGTGACCAGAAACTGAACTGAACTAGCCATATAAATATTATGGATATGACAGCATAGAGTTATAGAGACATACAACATGGAAACAGACCCTTCGGTCCAACTGATCCATGCCAACCAGATATCCTAAATAAATCTAGTCCTACTTGCTGGCATATTGCCCCCTATCCCTCTAATCCCTTCCTGCTCATGTACCCATCCAGATGCCTTTTAAAATGTTGCTATTGTACCGGCTTCCACCACTTTCTCTAGCAGCTCATTCCATATATGCACCATCCTCTGCATGAAAAAGTTGCCCCAAGGTCCCTTTTAAATCTTTCTCCTCTCATCTCAAACCTATGCCCTCTAGTTTTGGACTCTCCCACCCAGGGGAAAAGACCTTGTTTATTCACCCTATCCATGCCCCTCATGATTTTTTAAACCTCTATAACGACACCCCCCCCTCTCTGACGTTCCAGGAAAATAGGCTCAACCTATCAGCATCTCCCCTTAAATAAACCCCTCCAACCCTGGCAATAGGTTAGGAATCCTGCAAAGAGTAACTCGCCTGCTGGCACCATCATTTATAAGGAACAAGTCAGCAGTGTGCTGGATACTCCCCCCTTGCCAGATGGGCGCAGCTCCAACAACATAAATTAAGCTTGACATCATTCAAGAGACAGCAGCTCACTTGAAAGGCACCAAATCACAAACATTCACTCCCGCCTTCTTCGATGCTCACTAGCAACAGTATGTACTATTTACAAGATGCGCTGTAGAAATACTGAAGGCTCCTTAGAAAGCACCTTCCAAATCTGTAACCACTTCCATTTAGAAGGACGACAGCAGTAGCTATATGGAATAGCACCAACTGCACTTTTCCCGCCAAGCCACTCACAATTTTGACTTGAAGATATATTGTTGTTCATTCACTGTCACTTGTAAAAATCCTGGGAGAACCTCCTTAAAGCATTGTGGATGTACTTGCACCAATTGGACTGCAAGCTCACTATAACTTTTTGAAGAGCAATTAGAGATGGACAAATAAATGCAAAACCCCACATCTCCTGAGTGTCCACAAAACATAAGTTTCACACAAACCTATGCTACAAATTTGTGAGGAAAAGATTTTTATCTCTGATCCTTTGTTGAAAGGCTGACATCCACAGCTATTCCAAAATTTATAAATGTATTAAACAAACTATAAGAGGAACACAACAGGCACCAGTGCTAAGGATAAGTAGATTGTCAGTTGCTTTCATATATCTCCACAGAATAGTTGCATTGTTCATGTTGAGCACAATGATAATTATTGCCAGTCTGTTGTAGCCCTTTGTACCACTTTGAGCATAACAACAGGGTCTTTGAGAGATGGGGGTGCTGGAGAAGTATTGATTTCCTGATACATTAGCTATCATTTCCTGGCCTTGTATTTCACTGCCTAATTTGTGAGTTTGATAGTGCAGTCACAAAGCAATGTGGATAGAAGTAGATCATTGATCCATTTAACCTAACCTTTCAAACCTCTCATGAAGGTGTAGAGCTGGATGAACACAGCAGGCCAAGCAGCATCAGAGGAGCATCTCCTCTGATGCTGCTCGGCCTGCTGTGTTCATTCAGCTCTATATCTTGTTATCTCAGATTCTCTAGCATCTGCAGTTCCTACTATCTTTCAAATCTCTCATCAGTTTTCTGACTGTGATTCCAGAACAGTCATATATCTTACAGTATTAATCAACAGGAATTCATCCATTTTGAAATATATAATGCTATTTTTCTGTACTACTAAATACTGCTGGCCTAATGTTAACAAATCTAACATCATAATTATTTCTGCTGGGTTCTAGTTTGTGTAGTTGACAGAAAATCTTTCCCAATCCTGATCCTCCTGAATTGTGAAAATCTTACATAGAACTCTGTATCTAGTTTCCTCTTAACCTAATCACAGACTGGAGACTAAAACACATCAGCTACTAATTTTTCTTTTAACTCAACTTCCCCATTTCACGAATCAGTCTTGTAGCTGTGCCATTGTCTTCTTCAAATAATAATACAACTTTACTCTTGCTTGTACTGTAATGCTGTTTAAGTCCATTTTGGTCTTTTTGATGAGATCTGTGCCATTCTCAGCACTTTGTATGTTGTAGATGTGGAACCCTGAGATGCTACTTATTCAGTTTAATTTGATTCAATTCAATTGAATTCAATTCATTGGCACCAAGCCTTCTTATTGGTATTAGTCTAAGTTACTGATACCCAAATGTGGAAAGACACCCAGATATTCTTCAACAGAAAAGTGACCCAATCTTGATGAAGGGGATAGATTTATTACATTGTACATATAGCTGGTTACTTCCGGGTTGCATAATAGTCTCAAGATCTCAGGTTATAATCAAGAAAAAGTCACATTACATTTTAGCTACATTGACTTAGCATTGGACCAATGGTAGACCAATTGGAACCTAACATTGGTTAGCTCATCCAATTAATAATCCTTGCTATCCTCTGAAAAACTTTATCTTGCAATGTCAATTAACCCTTTCAAGCACTAATTGTCTTATAACATATCCCTCCAAGACTTATCCTGGTTATTAAATTATTTATATAATTATTTTAGATAAGTAAAATAGGTTTACCATATCAGTTTACTATTACTCCATCTGCCCAGGTCTTTGATTTAATGGCTGATCACTTGGTTGGATTGGAAGTTTGCTGCTTAAGGATGAAAGAATCAGTTCGTAATTACTCTAGGACTTGGTGAATCTTTGATTACCTAAACGCAAAGAACAGATCTGGAGATGGAGCTGCTGTTGAATACATGTCTCCCTTAAAGGATCTTTACTTTCCTCAAATCACATCACAGAGGCAATTGGGCTCGTAGTTGTAATTGTAGAAATAACCTTCCACTTTTGCTGCTGTGATGAGGTTGATTTTCATGTGATCCTTCCATTCTCACATTTATTATTTGGGTAACACCATTATTTTATCAGCTTCAATCATCCTCAGAAAAGTTGACTGCTGGTGGTTATGGTGTCAAGAACATCCAATGATCAGATTTTGAAGATTAATTTGCAGTTGGAAGTCAATTAAACAATTCGTCCAAACTTCTGAAATCCATAGTACCTTCTGATCTTTCAGTCATGAACAGTTGTTGTAAAACGACATAATTAATCTTGAATCATGCATATTTTTCTCTTAGGTTCAGTGAACATTCTTGAGACCTATGAAGTTTTGCTTTGGTTGAATAAATTTATATTGATCAGTGGTATTTGGCTTCTAAGCTGGTAGTTCTTCAACATACTGTCAAATTTTAAAAGTGAAACATGCTTTTCTGCTCAAAAATGAGAAGTGTTGGTTTTGATGATGTATACTTGCTCTACATATTATTGGTCTCTGTATTTTAAGACTACTTTCACTGTTCCTTTCATTTTGAACAGTATGTGGCCTTTTCGCAAGGTCATAGCTTCAGCTTAGTGGTGATTCCAAAGAATGCAGAACACTTCAGGCAGTGTCAAATTTGAAGTTTTCGGTACAAATGTACACAACCTATGTCATATCAAGTTCAGCTGAGTGATCAATTACGACATGAAATGGCTGAGTTGCAGTTTTCAAAATACATCATTATGTAATGATATAGGTTCTAATAAAGATATTGGCCTGGGATTTCCTCCAGAGATGCTTGATGTCAGTGTTAACCTCTTTGTGCAATTAGGCACTATTAGTTTTGTGCTTCTAAGGTTATTTTTACCTTTTGAATATTGTTTGGAAATGTCCCTTTTTTTTTACAAAAATTGCACTGGTGTGATGAAGCAGCTCATTTTTTTGTTGGTGTGATTTTTACTTCCACATCTGAAACTGTAAGTTCTAACATAAAGGATCTGAAGACCTTTTGTGTTGGGCTATCATGTGATGCTTTGGTGTTTTTGTAACTTAAGAAGTTGAAGATGTCTAATGATCTTCTTGAGTTGCATCAAATTTTTGTTCCCATCACTTTTCTGTAATTAATTTGGATTTCAACTTCTTCCAACTGGATAGCTATTTCCCAGTATGAGGTGCTCCTTTCATAGAATCCCTACAGTGTGGAAAAGGCCCTTTGGCCCAACAAGTCCACACCAACCCTCAGAACATCCCACCCAGACCCATCCCCCTATAACCCACCTAATCTACACATCCCTGAACACCATGGGCAATTTAGCATGGCCAATCTACTTAGCCTGCACATCTTTGGGCTGTTGGAGGAAACCCACGCAGACACGGGGAGAATGTGCAAACTGCACACAGCCAGTCGCCTGAGGCTAGAATCAAACCTGGCCCCCTGGCACTGTGAAGCAGCAGTGCTAACCACTGTGCCACTCTTTTGATTGCAATATCTCTGAAAGAAATGTATCAGAAATTCTGAACACAATTTATCTTGAATTAGTTCTAGTTGTGAATAACAACAATCACAATGTTCTAACAATATATAAATATCATTAATGGAGTTATGAGCAAGTTCTCTCAGAAATTGTATTTTTCTATTCAATTTTGCTCTATCCATTTTAAGATTGATATTTATATTTATATTTACATTTATGTCAAATACTCTTACAATTATGTCAAAGATACATGTCCCTTACATTCCGTTATTCGCAAGTATGATCTGTCATTAGACCAACAGAATAAAGAAATGCGCTAACTTCTTCTTTTGGCTTCTTTGTAGTCCTGAAGCAATCCATACCACATGAATGGACTTTTTCAGACAGTCCAGTTTAATTTCCTATCTAAAGTATCTGTGATTTTAAATCTGCTTGAAGTTCTAGTATCTTTTTCCATTGTGACTGTATATTATTGCTGCTTCATCTCTTATTTAAATAACTGACTTCAAAATTGCAGATGTAATAAATTTTGAATCTTTTCAACAAGTTAAAACCTTAATTTTTTCATAACTAGATAATGAATATGAATTACTAATGCAGGTTTGTAATTTAAAGCTTTGTTATTTTAATGAAGTCATTTTACTTTTATCTTCTAACTTTCCTTTTCAGAATTCATTACCTCCTACTAATTAACTTGAAAAACTCTTAATGTTTCAGAATTACTCTTCTATTTCTGTTTAAAAAATTTGAGCATTTAAAAATCATTGAAATGCTTTAAGATGAACGAATTCTGCATTTACAGTTTATCCAACATGGAGGAAAGGACTAGTAATTTGTGGTGTTTTATTCTTCTTAGCATTGGGCTTCTTATCCTTTCTAAATATGGATGATTTGCACTTATTCTTCACTGTGAGAATCACATTTTAAACTTATAAAATTGCATTATGCTGGTTTTTTTGACTTTAAAACTCTTCAGTTGTACAACAAAAAATAATTTTTGTTTAAAATGGTGATTTTTAACAATCTTTGCTTTTGCCCTCAATCTTTTCATTGTAATCAGTCAAACGATACTATCGATTTAATAATTTTCTTAAATAATCTCCTTTTCTCCAAAGATATCTTTGTAGCATTTTTCAGCAATTTTAAGCATAAATAACAATTCTGATTTACTAAATTCAATGTTTAGCCTTCCTACAAAGAATAAAGAGCAAAGAAAACTTACAGCCCAGGAACAGGTCCTTCGGCCCTCCAAGCCTGTGCCGATCCAAATCCACTGTCTAAACCTATCGCCCAATTCCTAAGGATCTGTATCCCTCTGCTCCCCACCTACTCATGCATCTGTCCAGACGTACCTTAAATGAATCTACCGTGCCTGCCTCTACTACCTCTGCTGGTAACGCGTTCCAGGCACCTACCACCCTCTAGCTTTTCAGCCCTGAACTTTTTTCATGTAGGAATTTCCCACATTTTCCTAAGGCATTTAATTTTGGGTGTCAGTTATTCACTCCATTATTCTGGATTTATGTTATAGATGTTTGCTGTTGTCGATTTGGTAAGCCTCTCCATGGTCTTTTTAGTATGTATCATACTTTCTAGCTATTTTGAGCTTTTATTGGAAGGCTTGGTACTACTGTTGCTTCTGCAGCTGTTTTAAACTCTGATTGTTGCCTTAACAGAAGATGGAAGGGACCCTGTTGTGGTGCAGTATCCCTGCCCCCTGGACCAGAAAGGCCTGGGTTCAAGTCCCACCTGCTTCAGAGGTGTGTAAAAGCATCTCAGAATAAGTTGATCAGAAAAATAGATTAGATTTTTAAAAAAGAAGTGGGTTCTATGTGATTTTGAACTGATAAATTTGTACAGATAATTTTCTGACTAGACTTTTTTTCCTCCTTCTTCTCCTTGGATGTTTACACTTTCTGTAGAACTGAAGATGTTTTCAGCAGTCACCACTGATAGTCTATTGTTTGAAACAGTTGTATTCATATGGTGCTTGCTGCCATGGTATCTATGATATGATCTGCAGCATTGTCGCAATGGTCTACCTGACAAAAGATCTTCCTGAGCCCTGATTCTCCTTAATGTGAGCATCATACAAAATGCACTATATTGTGCTTTCTCTTAATCTCATCACAGTCTAGAGACCAAAATGCCTCAGTTGCTGCTCTTTCGTACAACTCAGGTTCTGTTTTTCATGAACCAGACTTGTAGGTCTGCAAATGTCTCCCTCCATTAAATATTCACTTTTCTTCTTGCTTTCACCTGTAATGCACTTTAAGTTCATTTTGGCCCATACATTGAAACCTGCACCACATTCTCCATTGACTATGTTGTGATTGGGTCCACTATAACCATTTGAGATGTCCTGAGTAGATTCATTGCCACCAATCCTTCTCGACAGTATTAGTTTAAGGGCAGAATCTTACAGGGGCCATATGGTATGGCAAGATTTCTGTCAGAATTGGGCAAGACAATCTCAATGTTGGGAGCATCTTGCTACTTCTTCTATGCACTTGCCAAGCTGCAAGGCAGGTTTCTCATAAAGCAACAGCAAGTTGCCAAGTAGGAGGGATTATTACTTCTTTATTACTTTATTAACAGTTGAACATATCTTATCTCATTAATGCTCAACTTCCTAATTTACCAGACAGGCTAGATGGCAAGAACTCTCGATATTGAAAATCAGAGCAAGTACCTGGTGACTGACAGTTCACTGCTTGCTGCAAAGGACCTCTGTGTTGGACACCAGGCATCAACATCTCAGGTCACAGTCTATGGTCATCAGTCACACATTCACACATCTACTCCACAGATATTGGCATGTGGCAGCTTCCAAGAACCCTCATAACACATCTCCAACCCACTCACAGTCTACTTCTCCACTTCAATTCTGCACCTTGGGCTGCACCAAAAACTCTCACTGTATTGCAGCTGCAAGGACACTTTACAGTCATGGTCACTCACCAACCTCATGGAATAGACCAGACTGCATCTCAGACCTCTTTGCTCACAATGATAGCATTCACTCACTCTGAAATGACCTGGATACTCACAGCATTCCTGCCTTGTGTAACCTTGCCTTGCTATTTGCACTTTGTCCTCTCAATCTAAGATAAAGTCTCCCATTGCTTCTATTTTGATGCCAAAACAGAAATTGCTGGAGAAACTCAGCAACTCTGGCAGCATCTATGGAGAGAAAGTAGAATTAATGTTTCAGGTCCAGTGACCCTTCTTCAGAGTGGCTTCTGTCTGCTTTGCCATTTAAAATGAAGCTTGCCATGATTTTCAGCGAGCATTAGCCCAATCAAGTATGATAGCCTTTAATCCAGGGCTCCCAGTATAGCAAGTGAAGGGCAGCCTCCAATACCAGTCCAGGTGTTTGCAGATACTTTGTTAGCCACTTGTGCAGTCAGTTATGTTCTTCACATAAGGGCGTGCAGCAGAATGTCAGGAGATGAAAGTGGGTGACTCAGCTATCACTGCCTGGTCTCAAGAGCATTGGCTATGAGGAAAGGTTAAAAAGACGAGGATTGTTTTCACTGGAAAGATGGCAGCTGAGAGGAGACATGATAGAGGTCTACAAAATTATGAGAGGCATAGATAGGGTGGATAATCAGAGAGCTTTGCCCAGGGTTGAAGTTTCAATTATAAGGGGGAACAGGTTCAAGGTGAGAGGGCAAAAGTTTAAGGGAGATGTGCGAGGAAAGTTTTTCATACAGAGTGGTAGGAGCTTAGAATGCACTGCCAGAGGAGGTGGTGGAAGCAGGCACATTTGTGACATTTAAGAGGCATCTGGATGGTTCCATGAATAGAGAGGGAATAAAGAGATATGGACTG
Organism: Ginglymostoma cirratum; assembly: GCA_024137785.1. NCBI lineage: Eukaryota > Metazoa > Chordata > Chondrichthyes > Orectolobiformes > Ginglymostomatidae > Ginglymostoma > Ginglymostoma cirratum. Next base: position 8,381,272 of record JAHRHZ010000097.1, on the reverse strand, counting down.
AATAAGGGCAGAAGGTTTGTCTTTTAGTTTAGTCAGGGCATGATGATCGGCACAGGCTTGGAGGGCCAAAGGGCCTGTTCCTGTGCTGTACTTCTCTTTTGTTATTTTTTGTTCTTTGTACTTTAGGTTCAGGTGGGGAGGTACCCCAATCGAGTGAGTAGGCACCGCAGAGGGCATACAAGGTTTATGCTGTCAGAGATTGGGGTGAGTAAGTGCACATGGCCAAGATGTTGCAGAAAACTGTTACAGTAGTACAGCAGCTTGTGAAACATGGGTTCCCGAGAACTGTTACAATAAAGATAGATGCAACATTCAGTCAAATGCAGCCTTGATAAGTACAGTCACTGTCACCTCACCTCTGGGATTCTGCTCTTTTCTCAATATTGAACTAAGGCTGTAATGAGGTCAGGAGCTGAGTGGCCCTGGCAGAACCTAAACTGATGGTTAGTGAACAGGCTATTGTTAAGCAAGTGCTGCTTGATAGCACTGTTGACAATACAGTCCATCACTTTACTGACGATCAAGGGTAGATTGCTGCGGCAGTAACTGGCTGAGTTGGATTTGCCTTGCTTTGTCTGCGTAGGTATTTTTTGCACAAATGTGCTGCAATCCCCGTTATTGAGGATTGGGATTTTTATGGAGTCTCCTCCACCAATGAGTTGGACTATCCCGTCCAGCAGGACCTCCAGGGCACCAATTTTCCCTTGTCTGCCATGTCTGATGCAAATGTCAGGAACCGTGCAGGGCAACTTCGGACTGATAGTGTCTGTCCATTTGCACAATGGGCTTTTAAAGATGACACTGGCACAAGCGATGTCGGTCTTTCGACAGACTTCCACTGAATGGTGAGTTGTTCTTGAAACAGCACTTGGTAAGATGGCGATAGACTCAAATGTATAGGGTGCCACACAGGGGCAGGATGTGTAGCTAATGATGTGAGTTCAGTAAGCTACAGTGAGAAATCCCGCTAAGCCTCAGGTAAGAATCCTTCCAAAAAATTCAATACAATTGCACTTAGCCAAAAAAGCGTAAGGTATAACCCAAAATACCAAATGGGGAAAAATGCTTCAACAGAAAAAGAGTTTTGATAGGTATTATGTACTAAATGTTTAACAGCTATTTACTTTACATCCAAGTTACATGATAACCACATGAGAGACAGACTACACTAAGAGTAAGGACACATTACTATTTAGCTAAATGGATGTACCACTAGAATAACTTCAAATGAATACTGGTTAGCTCCACCAATGTACAGTCCTTTACTTCCTGATGGACAGAGCTTATTTTATGATTTCAGTTCACCAGTTCAGGTACTAACTGCCTTAGACTACATATTGCATGCTACTATTGACCCAGCAGGTTTCTCGAAGTTATTGCAGTTCCAGACAGGATACAGGGTGCCCTGGATTTACAAATGTCCAACTTACAAATGCTTGTACTTAAAAATACAATCTCATTCAGCATGTAATTTTACAGGCATGTCATGGGAATATTTCTTGTATTTACAAATGGCTCCTTTATACTGGCCTGCATTGTGTTCCAACTTGCAAATTATATTGCTTCCTTTTAAAATGGCTTGCAGCACTTAGAGCGAGACAGAGTCTTTCTTGAAAGCAGGGGTGACTACTGAATGTCTTTGACTTTGACTTTCACAGCACACCAGCAGCTGAACCCAGACTAGCACATATGAGTACCTCACTCACTAATGGACGTAATCCAGGGTTGCAAGCGGATTTTAATCACTGTCCTTCTGTTTTCTTTAAAGGGAAAAACATAAAAATGCATCGCTTGCCCAAAGTGGTGCCTTTTCTTCCACTATGTTCACATTCTGAGATACCCACAGGCAATTACAGTTCAGTTTTTGAAGCTTCCCAAAACCCTTGCATGTGACATTCCAGGGTTCATCTCCAGAAAGCCTATTAATTTCTATCTGTACTCATATTCTGGCTTTTTCAAAACACCTGTTACATTTAAAAGTTCAGTATGTCTACGGGTGACCCAGGGTGATGACCTATGGTCATAACACTGACAATGGGATCAAGTGACACATACAGTATCAAAGTTGTGAGTTTACAGTTTGCAAGTTGTTTGCAAACTTGGAACAAAGTTTGATTGTTTACTGTGCCAAATGCACTAACAGAAGAATGGCAGTTTCAGCTGACAGTTATTTAGACATTCTTTAGAAATTGTACATTCCATTTAGTTATTTTGTTTGTAAAATACTTACCTATTTACCCAGAACTTTGTACCTGACTTGCTAAATAAGGAAAGAGACTAATTCCACTTCAATGAAATAATATTCAAGATTTCAGATTCAGGTGCAGCAGATGCAAGGGGTCTGCCTCTATTTTTTATGTTCAAACATTATTTTATCACCACTTTTTATCTCATTACACTCCAAAGTTCATGCCAATATTTAAAAGAAGAGTACAACACAGGCTAACAGGATATGGCCTGAAGTTCTTTTAGCATGTTATCTAGCTACTATGTATTTGTTTAATAGCCCTTGTACAGCATCAGTTAGCACTGTGATAGAATGTCAGCAACTCTGATTAATCTATTGACAGTTGATTTGTCTGCAGGAAGTGGAGACAAAGCCTTTTCTGTGTCATTGTGATCGTATTTGCGCTGCTTTTAAATAAAACCTCTCAGGGCAAGTATTTTCAAGTTTGCTCCTCTCCCAATTCTACTGCTAAATTATGCTAATCTTTTACAAGCACTTGACAAAATCTTACCTCTCTTTTACACCCTGCTAAAAAGCCCAATTGATGCTAAGTAATTTTTGCCTTGTACTGTTGACTTATTTTTCAATATGCTAACTGCTTTGAATTTTTTTGTATCATACACATCAGATTTTTTGCTTTTTGCACAGTGCAGAAACAGGACATTATTTTACTTATTAAAGGTATCTTAAAGGCATTACTTTTTATGATATTAAATTTGCAATGCAAATGGAAATGCTTCCTGCTTTCTTATACTGCTTACATCTCCTTTTTACTTCCAATTATTGGCAGGAGGCCATGTAGCCCATCATGATTTCATCGGCATTGTGAGTATTTTGATTTAGCCCCAGTCTCCTGCCTTTCCCACATAGGCCTATACGTTGTTTCTATTTAAATAATCATCCGATGCCCTTTCGAGTACCTCAATTTCACCAGACTTCTGGGCAGTGTGTTTCAGACGCTAACTGTTCGCTGAGTGAAAATACTTTTGTTCATCTTGCAATTGCAGGTTAACAGTAAAGACAATTCTCTTTTCAATTGGCATTTATGTCGCACACACCCAGTTAATGTTGAATTTCATCCCAATTTGCATTCTGAGCTTTTTGCCTCGATGTTAAATAAGTAACTAGCCTCAGTTTATCGCATGAGGAATTGAATTCCACATTTTTTATGCATCTATTTATTTGTAACCTCATGCTATCCAACATCAGGAAGTATGTCTTTCTTTCCAATTAATCAATGATGCAATTCCTAACTCTCCATATATTCCATCACTGACAATAAAGCTTCTCAACTATCATGGAAGAGTCTTCCTAATACAAGATTTGCTACATGGGGAAATTCATTCAAAATCTCTCTCTTTGGCTGTACCTTTCACCGCCTTCCTTATCTCTTCTTTCAAATCCTTCTTCTCAATCACCCATCGTGAACTCCTGAAAGGGCAAATGAGTGATGTACCAATATCTGACCTCAGTCATTTAGTGCTTCATCTTGCTCTGTATAAAGCTACATGCAGGAAACCTTATTTTCACTTCTTTTCTCCAAAATCAAATCTCACCTAAACATTTCTAAAATATTACAACATATCAACAGGACATTTCCAAGCCAATAACAAGACCACATTTAGAAGTCTATATGTAAGTGTCAATCTCTCTATTTGTTGGTAAACTCCTCCTTTGCCAATTTCAGTCAAACCTGATGGGATGATTTCTTAGATCAAGGGACATTTCTAAGGGGAGTTGAAATCTAACCAGGAACAAAAACAAAGTTGCTGGAAAAGCTCAGCAGGTCTGGCAGCATCTGTGGAGGAGAAAACAGAGTTAATGTTTTGGGTCCGGTGACCCTTCCTCAGAACTGCCTGAAATCTAGTCAGAAATCTAACCACCTTACTGGGGGAATAGGGTGTTTTGGCCTCCAAATAGTGGTTCCACAACTGGACCAACATGGTGTCTGCATCTTCAGGCATATTTAATGAATTTTAATCATACATTCCAAAACAAGAATATAATGAATTTATCTCATAAATCCCTAATTTCTTATTTGCTTTCATGATTTCTCTTGCGCATTTTATTTGATTGACGTGACTTATGCCCTGATACATTACACATTATTATTGCGAAGGGAAAATGACAGGTGTCATGCAGAGCCAGGTTTCCAAAGAGACTGAAGTTAAAAGGGAAAAAGCAAGAACAGTTTCAGTTCAGCTCAACATTTTTGCTATAATCACCTTAAGAGTTTGTGTTAGAAGCTAACTTTTTTATTTTCACTCATATTTTGGAGTCAGTTACCATCATTGACTTGTTTATGGCAGAGAAGGATGCAAGTCGTTCCAATTAAATCTATGCCAACTCTCTGAACAGTTATCCCCACTCGCAAATGCAACCCTTCTGAAGAACGGTCACTGGGCCCAAAACGTTAACACTGCCTTCTCTTCACAGATGCTGCCAGACCTGCTTTTTCCAACAATTTCTGATTTTGTTTCTGATTTCCAGCATCTGCAGTTCTTTTTTCTTCAGTTGGTCTTATTCCTTTGTTTTAATATCATTTCCTTCAATTTGGCATCCAACTACCTTTGGGATTCACGGATTGAGTCTCCTTTCACATTTCAATGAGCAGGGAATTTCAAGTCATTTGCTATGGCTGATGAAAAATGTTCCTGTCCAAAACCTTGCACGTGTCTGTCACCATCATGACTTGTTAATCAGAACAGTCACTCCTTGACCATCTTTTCCAAAAATATTTTAACCTTGTACATCTCCTTCATGCTGAGTTTCACCAGCAACTTCCATTTTTATCACTGTTGGAGCATGTGGGGCGACATCATGAGCAAGTGAGTAGGCAATGAAGAGGGCATGCAGGAAAGTGGTGCTGTGGTAGGGGTGTTTGAGACCATGTGAGTAAGATATTGCAGGTGACAATGACAGTGGTGGAGCATGAGCTTTGGTGGCAAGTAGACGTTGTAGCAGACATAGCGAATGTGAAGTATCAGGGAGAAGATTGTAGTACGTAAGCTAGTAGAACGGAGAAGGACATTGACCTTCCTCCTACATTCTACCTCATTTCTCCAGACAGCTGAGAATGCTTTAATTCAGATGATAATTATGGACCAAGCTGGCATGATCAGATGCCGATGTCTTCGCTGCTGTTTCCGGGGGAAGTTGAAGTTCTTCATCAGCACCTTAAAGACCTGATACACAAAGTGGGACAATGAATTTCTCCTGTCTGCCTTTTCCAGGGCAATTGTCAGCGTCTGAGCAGGGCAGTTCTGAACTGACAGTGCTGTCTGGGTGTACAACGGACTTTTAACATTGGCAAAGATACAAGGGATGTTGAAAATTTTCGGATATCTGGTGAGTATCTGGCTGATTCTGGGAGCAGTGTGTAGTTAGATGGGGTGAAAATTGGATCCAAGAGACCACATAGGGGTTTGATAGGCATTTAGTAAGATGAATTTGGTGAAGTAGGGACAGCATTTTCAAATTCACTGTTCCTACCCCACAAAAAGTACTTATGTGCATCATTAAGATGCTTAAAGCTGCTCCTCATGCTACTAATAAAACATGATTGGGGGACAATAAGGACTGCAGATGCTGGAAGCCAGAGTCTATAGGTGTGACGCTGGAAATGCACTGCAGGTCAGACAGCATCCGAAGAGCAGGTAAGTCAATGTTTCAGGCCTCCTGGCAAAGGGTTTCGGCCTGAAACATTGACAAAACATGACAAGGCTTGCTTTTAACTGAAGACAGTCAATTTTAATAAATCAGATCTTATTAAGAGGTACCAAAGTCGAGAGACATCATTTAATCCATAAACATATTCCATAATGTCTCCATTTCATTTGATGACTCCTTTTGAGGATGAGGAAACATTTTCTTCTTGCATCTCCCTGTTAAACTGTAACTTTAATATCAATTGACCAACACTCACAAAGTGAGTCAGACAGCACAGAGGCCTTTCAGCTCATGGAGTATGTGTCGACCAGTAATTCCATTTCCTAGCATTTGGCCCATAGCCATGGAAGTTATGACATGTTAAATGCTCATTCACCTACTTTTTGTAGGCTGTTAGGTTACACCTTCAACAACTTCAACTAGAGTAAGATTAGGGCCAGCCAAAGACAGTAGTGGGAAGTTGTGCATGGAGTCCGAAGAGATAGGAGAGGCGCTAAATGAATATTTTTCATCAGTATTCACACATGAAAAAGACAATGTTGTCAAGGAGAATACTGAGATACAGGCTATTAGACTAGATGGGATTGAGGTTCATAAGGAGGAGGTGTTAGCAATCCTGGAAAGTCTGAGAATAGATAAGTGCCCTGGGCCGGATGGGATCTATCCTAGGATTCTCTGGGAAGCTAGGGAGGAGACTGCAGAGCCTTTGGCTTTGATCTTTTTGTTGTCATTGTCTACAGGAATAGTGCCAGAAGACTGGAGGATAGCAAATGTTGTCCCCTTGTTCAAGAAGGGGAGTAGAGACAGCCCTGGTAATTATAGACCAGTGAGCCTTACTTCGGTTGTGGGTAAAGTGTTGGAAAGGATTATAAGAGAGAGGATTTATAGTCATCTAGAAAGGAATAATTTGATTAGGGATAGTCAACACGGTTTTGTGAAGGGTAGGTCGTGCCTCACAAACCTTATTGAGTTCTTTGAGAAGGTGACTAAGCAGGTGGACGAGGGTAAAACGGTTGATGTGGTGTATATGGATTTCAGTAAAGCGTTTGATAAGGGTCCCCGTGGTAGGCTATTGCAGAAAATATGGAGGCATGGGATTGAGGGTGATTTAACGGTTTGAATCAGAAATTGGCTAGCTGTAAGAAGACAGAGGGTGGTGGTTGATGGGAAATGTTCATCCTGGAGTTCAGTTACTAGTGGTGTACCGCAAGGATCTGTTTTGGGGCCACTGCTGTTTGTCATTTTTATAAATGACCTGGATGAGGGCATAGAAGGATGGGTTAGTAAATTTGCTGATGACACTAAAGTCGGTGGAGTTGTGGATAGTGCAGGAGGATGTTGCAGGTTACAGAGGGACATAGATAAGCTGCAGAGCTGGGCTGAGAGGTGGCAAATGGAGTTTAATGCGGAAAAGTGTGTGGTGATTCACTATGGAAGGAGTAACAGGAATACAGAGTACTGGGCTAATGGTAAGATTCTTGGTAGTGTGGATGAGCAGAGAGATCTTGGTGTCTATGTGCATAGATCCCTGAAAGTTGCCACCCAGGTTGATAGGGTTGTTAAGAAGGCGTACGGTGTGTTAGGTTTTATTGGTAGAGGGATTGAGTTTTGGAGCCGTGAGGTCATGTTGCAGCTGTACAAAACTCTGGTGCGGCTGCACTTGGAGTATTGCGTGCAGTTCTGGTCACCACATTATAAGAAGGATGTGGAAGCATTGGAAAGGGTGCAGAGGAGATTTACCAGGATGTTGCCTGGTATGGAGGGAAGGTCTTATGAGGAAAGGCTGAGAGACTTGAGGCTGTTTTCATTAGAGAGAATAAGGTTAAGAGGTGACTTAATAGAGACATACAAGATGATCAGAGGATTAGATAGGGTGGACAGTGAGAGCCTTTTTCCTCGGATGGTGACGGCTAGCACGAGGGGACATAGCTTTAAATTGAGGGGTGATAGATATAGGACAGATTTCAGAGGTAGATTCTTTACTCAGAGAATAGTCAGGGCATGGAATGTCTTGCCTGCAGCAGTTGTAGACTCGCCAACTTTAAGGGCATTTAAATGGTCGTTGGATAAACATATGGATGATAATGGAATAGTGTAGGTTAGATGGGCTTCAGATTGGTTTCACAGGTCGGCGCAACATCAAGGGCCGAAGGACCTGTACTGCGCTGTAATGTTCTATGTTCTATGTTCTATGTTCTATCTTCCCATGCAGTGCTCTCCAGACCCCAAATGTGCCCTCTTGCTCTTGACTCTTCATCTAATGAAAACGGCTGTTTTCTACTCACTCTGTCTATGCCTCACACTACACCTCTATCAGGTCCCCCCTCAATCTTCTCTGCTCCAAAGAAAACTACCCGAGCGTCACTTCAGCCTCTCAAAGAGCTGTAATGCTCGATCTCAGGGAACGTCCTGGTGAATTTCCTCTGCACTTCCTTTAGTGCAATCACATGCTTCTGAAAGTGTGGTGGCTAGAACTGCATACAGAACTCCAGCTGTGGAGTTGTGCGGAGGTCCAATGTGACTTCCTTGCCTTATAATCTATGCTTCAACTGATAATGCATCCCGTGCACAGTTAACTTATCCAGCGCATTCAAGGATCTTTGGACAAGCACTTCAGGATCCTTCTGTTCCTGTGAGCTTGCTAGTGTCCTGTCATTTATTGAGTACCTCCATTACTGAGTCTAAAGGCCTACTCGGTTTACAGTAGTAATCCACTAATGTGTGCTAACATGAAGAGGCTATTTTCTTAAATAAGAAACGTACCACACAAGTTGTTTCTTGCATGGTAGCAATCAAAGGCGTTACATTAGTAAGTAAGAAATTGCTATTAAAACTACTAGGAGACCGAGGATAATAGGTCTGTCCTCTTTGAGATCCTAAGCTTTTAGCATTTCCCCAATGACATCTTCAGATTGTGTGGCAGTTAATGTAGTCTCCAACATCAAGCATTTCAGAATTACCTTATACCTTATATCACACACAAATACTGTATGCTAGTTTAATGTAATGCAGGCAATACATATCTTTGTGCTCTCCACTAATTATAATGACTTTTGCCTGCATCCTATACTAAACGCGCAATTAATTGGCTACATTCATCAATAGTGCCCTCCTTATTGTTAATTGTTAGCACTAGTAAGCTAGAACCTCTTAGAGATGGGGAAAGCATGGTTGCATGTTCTATTACACATATAGCACAGGGATACAGTTATTGTCCATATTGCTAGCCATATGGGTGAATCCAATGAAGATGATGATGTATCCTCATACAGAATCATCCTCTGCACAACCCAGTTCCCTTCAATTCTGCTATCTCGTTTAACTTACAAGCTACAGATAATTTAAGCATGCAAATCGAAATTTCAGCTCTTACCCTTGCCACAACCTCACCCTTGTATATTTTTCTTTCAGATACATGAGAATTTCAATCTGGCAAGAGCAGCAAAGTGATTGCACTCATTATTTTATTGGTCTCAGGGCTGTAGGCGTGCAGATCCTGATTCTCTATGTTTTTCAGAGGATTCTAATACAGGTGGTAATTGCAAGTGGTGAATTTCTGCTTACAAATGTGTTTCAGCCAAGCAGGGGTAATTATGCCACAGATGCCAGCTTGTTTGCAATTTTAATGGAAGTATTACCCGTTTTGTTTTAACTGGACAATGCCTCCATTCCATGAATGGACAGAGAAAAATCATACAAACAAATAAACATTTTCTTTGATATTATCATAAGCAATAATCTTTGAGATTATACTTGTAGCAGTTTAACAAAATCTTTGGTTGAATTAGTGGCCAAACAAATATGGAAACTTAATCTCTCAGTTTTTATGCTAAAATGAAAAAAGGTGAAAAAGCAAAACAAAAAAACGAGTAGTTTTATCAACAGAGATGCCTCCAGTCAAACGTGCTGAAAAGCAGTTGGATTTTCTGCCAGTTCCTGAGCTGTTAAGTGGATTGTTCTTAAAGAAAATGTACCTCCTGTTCTGTAGCCTACCGTTTATTTCCAACGATGAGTAATTTCCTGTTTTGTTCTTGCTTCCTGTTCTTAAAAATATTAGAAAAAACACACAGCCTCTTAATTTGAACTTGAATGAACCAAAACTTTTCAACCTCTCTACTGCTGATTAGATTTCCATTAATTTTAAAGCCTATTATGGATTAAGGACCATATCTTCTCACAGTTGGTAAATTGCAAAGTTCAATACAGTTAAGTAGAAGCACAGCTAAATCTGTAGAATAATATTCATTCATTTTCTGATACTATTTCCTTTCTAGGGCCATTGTTCAATCTATCTTAACAAGTAACTTGTATTGTCCCAAGTTCCCAGCCACTAACATTGTGAATTGTTTTGGTTTTACTTAGAACCTCTTATTGTGACACTTCTAGCTACTCAGTAAAACTGATATCAATAACTCCAGAAATGAAAAGCCTACATTGTACTATCTGGTATGGTATTTTCGAAGGACTTCTTTTAATATGTTAATGTAATTAACTGCTTTTAAGATATATATTTTATCATTTAAGCTTTGACATTGTGGCTATTGCTTCAAATGACAATACGGTTAAGAATGGAAATTGTGCAACATCTAAAAGTTTAACAAACTGTCTCCACTGTAACCAGGTACTGACAATGATAGACAGCCAGGAAAGAAAATTTGTCAAAACAGGCCATGAAATTTGGTCATCTGTCAACAGATGGATGAATAAAATGTAGCAATTAAGCAGTCAGACTCAAATTGTAGCCTTTTAACACCTAAGGGCCAGTTACATACGTTAAAATGGAGCAGTGTATTCATGCTGCTGGTGACATGGAAGCTTCAGTTCATATTATGCTGAGCTCAATCTGGCCACCCTCATTTGTGAGGCCACTGCAAAGAGCACCAAGAGACATGAAGCCTGAAGGAAGGTAATATCCTGAAACACAATTCAGTTGGTGGGGAAAGAGGGTGCCATTGTTGTTAAATCATCCCAAATCTGAAGACATGTATTATCTTAATCGGACACCCATAATCTTTATCTTTGTGGTTAAACCAGAATTCTGTATTAATCATTCAATCTGAGAATTTTCAAGATAGATTATAACTTGGCACAATGCTCTTTGAAGCAGTGTCAAGTTTAAATTACTGACTGTCCAAAATACAATGCTCAGCAGTGAATATTTGAAAGCAAGGTCTGCACAACATACAGGTTTCACTGAAACTTTCAGAACACCTTACGATATTGACATAAGAAACATAAACAAATCCTTGTCAAAGTCAAAATGCATAACTGAGCTTGGCAGTTAATTTCATTTACAATAGGAATTGAATTCTGGTCAGTTAGAACAAGTGACTGAACTATGAACATCTAACAAGGGTGTGTTGATGTATGCATATTCATAATTTTAGAGGTGATTGCTCAGGTAACTTTGTGAAATAATGTCACGTTGCTGCAACTTTGCCAAAGATTAATTTTAATAGGAAATCTGCTTATATTTTACATGATATTTTGAAGCTGAATATTGCCATAGAATTCTGCTCATTTTAAAACTTGTCTGCTAGGGGTCTTGTGGCAAAGTGACAGTTTCCCTACCTTTGAGCTAGGAGGCCCAGGGTTTGAGTTCCATCTGCTGCAGATGCAGCTGCTAATAACACCATTGAACAGTTTGGTTATAAAATATCTAACACTTGTCTGCTGAGTTCATAGATCGTAGAATTCCTACAGTGTGGAAACAGGCCCTTCAGCCCAAAATTTCCACACCAACCCTCACAGCATCCCACCCAGACCCATCGCCCTACAAACCTACCTAATCTACACATCTCTGAATACTACGAGCAATTTAGCACGACCAATCCGCCTAGTCTGCACATCTTTGGACTGTGGGAGGAAACCCAAGCAGACACGGGGAGAATGTGCAAACTCCACACAGACAGTCACCCAAGGGTGGAATCAAACTCAGGTTCCTGGTGCTGTGAGGCAGCAGTGCTAATCACTGTGCCATCGTGCCATGAACAATTTTTTCAAAGAAATTACCACCCCCTGAGCATCTCTGACCTGGAATAACCCCAACAATATCTTAGGTTCCACTTCTAAAGACAAGGATATTATTGGCTACATTCATATTTAGCAGCTCTCGTATTTCTTTACAATCTTCTGAATTCCGCAGGGTATTAGCAGACTGATGACGACAGAAATGGAGGCAGCAAATTAATACCCTTTTCAAATGCGTTTCCTTGGATCATCCTCTGCTAACCTATGCTACCTTTAAAATTTAGTGGGTGTGCACAGTCTACTCCTTTTTTAAATGTATAGTCCCTTTAAATGCTTTTGATCTTACTTGAGCATGCATTACTTAATCCAGAACAAGGCCCATTTAGTACCTTTCAGGTTGCTGTATAGCTGGATGGGAATATTTACTGCTAATGCTGTCACTATTCCCAACACTAGTCATGATCCATCTGGCAATAGCTTGCATGAACCTGTTTTATACTCCCTTAAGGTTAGCAGATTGTAAGGTAATCGCACTGGGCACTTTAAAATGAGAAATGGATTCCCAGGATACATACAAATAAACTGATCCCTCAGTAACCCTCTCACCACACCCCCGTCACTGATCCCTTCAGTGGTCCTCCTGCTACTCCTTCCCTCACTGATGTCCTCAGTGACCCTCTCATTACCCTCTCCCCATGGATCGCCATGGTGACCCTCTAGCCAACGTTCCTGTTGACCCACTCATCGACTTGATTGCTGTTGATCTCCTCAACGGGCCACTTCATGCCATCCTGTTCAGCCTTTCAGTGAACTGTTTGTAGCCGGCCCTTGCTGATCCCCTTGCTAACTTTCTTGCCAAACCTTTTGCGGATCCCCTCGGCAAACTGTTCACCTTAAGACAATAAGATACAGGAGTAAAATGAGGCCGTTCAGCCCATCAACTTTGTCATTCAATCATGACTGGTATGTTTCTCAATCACATTCTCCTGCCTTTTCCCCTTACTAATGAAGAACCGACCTATCTCTATCTTAAAGAAACTCAATGGCTTGGCTTTCACAGCCTTCTGCAGCAATTAATTCCACAAATTACCCATCCTCTGGTTGAAGAAATTCCTCCTCAACTCATTTCTAAAGGGTTGTCACTTCACTCTGAGGTAGTGCTCTCGGGTCCTTGTCTCTATTACTAGTGGAAACATCTCTCCACGTCCACTCAATCCAGGCCCCTTAGTATTCTGTAGGTTTCAATGAAATACCAATCCCTACTCCATCCTTCTAAACTCCACTGAGTATGGACCCAGAGTCCTCAACCGCTCCTTTCATGATAAGCACTTCATCCTTGGGATCATTCTTGAGATCCTCCTCTGGATCCCCTCCAATGTCAGCATATCTTTCCTTGGACACAGGACCCAAGACTGTTCACTATATTCCAAATGCACTTTGACCAGAGCTTTCGAGAACCTCAATAATGTATCTCTGTCCTTGTATTCTAGCTCTCTAGAAGTTAATGCTAACATTGCATTTGTCTTCCTAACAGCTGACTGAACCAGTATGGTAACGTTAACTGAACCCTGAACTGGAGCACCTAAGTCCCTTTCTGCTTCAGATTTCTGAAGGCTTTTCCCATTTAGAAAATAGATTACACCTCTGTTTTTTTCCCACCAAAGTGTACAATCTACACTTAGACAATTCAAACACTTGAAGTACTTTTCCCAACTGTGCTGTAGTAGGAACTTCCAGTTTCCTGTGATTTGTAGTTTAAATAAATTGTGACAATTGTTTTTGAGCGCGGTCATCCTATAGACATAGGACTGACTACACAATGTTGCTTTTAAATATTAACCAATCTTTGTATTTTTCATAATTCTGACTTGAAGGTCCAAGAACTGTACAGACATCCTCTCAAGTAATTTCTTCTTATCTGGACCCCTTAGTTGTGATTTACAATACTAACCAATTAGTTACTCAAGCTTATCAGAGATAAAAGGTACTGCAGATGCTGGAGAATCCGAGATAGCAAGCATGGGGCTGGATGAGCACAGCAGGTCAAGCAGCATCATAGGAGCAGGAAAACTTGACGTTTCGGGCCTAAACCCTTCATCAGAAATGGGGGAGGGGAAGAGGGTTCTGAAATAAATAGGGAGATAGGGGGAGGCGGATAGAGGATGGATAGAGGAGAGGATAGGTGGAGAGGAGGCAGACAAGTCGAAGAGGCGGGGATGGAGCCAGTAAAGGTGAGTGTAGGTAGGGG